>BQNB010067891.1:0-34027 GCA_026074375.1 Tanacetum coccineum | reverse complement strand
CCCAAGAAGTGCTTTTAGAGCTGATGCAGTGATTCATGGTATGAAAAAGAAATTTCCATTGAGGTGAAAAGAGAGCTTTGTTGAAAGTTAAAATACTTAGATCCCCCTCATACCCCATTAATGGACTAGTGTCAAATATAGCCTGATTGTTCAAAGTATCTATCCCATTAGCATCATCAAAAAGAAGATCACTTCTTATTGATGCCTCTGAGATAGTCACAGGCTTGCCAGCTAAAATGGCATCTATATAACTAATGTTGTTGACTGTTCTGGACTTAGTAGATGTCTAGAACTGTTCAACAAACAATGTTGAGACGATGGGACTTACAGTGAGTGCAAAGTTGATTGAACTGTTAGTGAGAAAGTCCATAATCAGATGAAACTCAGTGTTCCCATCATTCTTTTCCAAGTAGGCAACCATATTATGCTTTGAGCAGAAATCCAAACCAGCCATTGTAGAATTGATTTTGTTGATCGACAATGATGAAAAATTAGGGTTCGTTAATTGAAGTTGAATAAGAGAGTGTAGGTGAATAAATTGTGTAATTGAGATGGGTATTTTATAGAAGGTGCAATCCTAATGTCAAAGAAACCGCCAAAAATTACTCTTTAGACCCCTACCGGTATTTTCTCTAACGGCTTGATAGCGGTACAAACTTTGCATGTCGGTACGAACTATAAGCCTGTCGGTACTAACTTCTGTCAACCAAAATTGAACAAGTCTGGCAACAAGAGTTCTTTAGTACCATCTATAGCTCTCTCCAATTACTCTCTAGAACCCAAATAACTCTATGAAAAACATCACCATTGTCAAGATTCTCCTGCTCACAGAACATTCCATACAAACTGTACAATAAATCATCTTGCCTCCCCTTAACTAATTCAGCCTATTGATTGATCATTCCAATGTTAACAATCAAGAAATTGAACCTGCTAACATTAAAAGCTTTGGTTAAAAGATCAGCTACATTGTCATCAGTGTGAATCTTTAGCACCTGGATAAGTTTCTTCTCATAAGCATCCCTAATGAAGTGGTGCCTAATTTCAATATGCTTTGTTTTAGAGTGAAATACTGGATTCTTTACAATGCATATAGTACTCTCATTATCAATGTAGATCTTTGTGTTCATAAAATTGAACCCATAGTCTAACATTTGATTTTGAATCCACAAAACTTGCCCACAGCAGTTGGCAGCAGTAACATATTATGCCTCTGTAGTAGAAGTAGCCACAATTGTCTGCTTTTTGCATTTCCATGAAATAAGTCTCCTACCAAGAAATTGACAACCTCCTGTTGTGGATTTCCTGTCAAGATTTGCTCCAGCATAGTCACTATCTGAGTAGGCTTCTAGGTCAAATGATGACACTCTAGGATACCAAAGGCCCAGTGTTGGGAATAATTGAAAACGACTAAGTGTCGTTTCTGCTGTTAGAGATTTTCGTTTCTTCTGATGGCATTAAGTCGTTCCTGCTGGCAGTTCAAGTAGCGTTCCTGCTGATTATGTTTCTGCTGGTCATGTTCTCGTTTCTGCTGACAGAGATAGAATCTGCTGAGCTTTATTATAGACGTGATTAATGTAATTAAGGAATTATAGTTATATTCTACAATCATCCACATTAAAAGGAATGAATATATTAGGAGAGATTGATGTATATCTCTTAGCTTTTTAGAATCTGTTGACCAACATTAGGGTTTCTTCTCTATAAAAGAAACCTTTAGCATTAGGGTTTGGTACCGATTACAAGTCACAAAAACAATTTATTATCAATAGAAAGATCCATAGAGGATCATTGTTCATATTTGTTCTTCTTTCTATTACGTTGTTTAGTTTCCGCCTAAACAATTATTAGAGTCTCTCACGTATATACTTGTGATTACATAAGTATTATACAACTATATAGGCTAGAAGATCTATCTAGTTCCAGATCCTAACAAGTGGTATCAGAGCCTGGAGAGAGCCTCTGATAAAGAAGAATCACTCGTTACCACAACAAAACTTTGTTTCTCTAACCAATTAACTATGTCAGAACCCATGCCTTCTATACCTACTCAATCAACATTCACTTATCCTAACCCTAATCCATCTGCTTCACCGTCATTCACTCAAGATGATACCTACCCTCACAACCAATGCCTACTTTCTCACAACCTGCTTTCTCACAACCTGCTTTCCCACAACCAAATCAATCTATCTTCTCACAACCTGCTGTTCACTTTCAACAGACTCAACCTACTCAGACCAACCAAACTGGTCAGCAGTACCCTAATAATGTCCAGTCACAACAGTTTCAACAGTTCCAAACAGCCTCTATCTCTGCCAACAATGCAAAATTTCCTTATCTGGAGAAGGACAAATATGAGATATGGGCTATGAAGATGGAGTACTGGATACAGAATGCTGATCATAATCTTTGGAGGATTGTTCAGCAAGGGAACAGTCCAAAGAGGTTGGGAAAAGATGCGAAGGAAATAACAATGTTCATCCTCCTGTCTCTCTATGATTGAGCATGTTGCTGTACAAAGGGAGAATAAGGTGAGAACCTTGTTGCTTCAGGTTCTACCTGAAGATCATTGGTATGTGCCTAATTACACATACCATTTTCCACTATAAACGGACTTAAATGACTAAAAACGTACCAAAAATACATTTATTTGTATGTTTGCATTGTATTGTGCAGGGATGGATATTCGAGAAAAGGAGCAAAAAGAAAGCCAAAAACAAACAAATCCAAGCACGGGAAGGAAAGGACCAAGTCAAGTCGAAGTCTAAAGTCATCCGCATGAAGAAAATACAACTTGAGGGAAGCCAAAAGTTTGTATTACAAAGATACAAAAGACAAGTGCCAAAACAGGCCACACCGGGCAAAGATTACAATTAAGTTATAAGACTTTAGGGGACCAAGCTGCCTACTCCCCCCAAAAATCTTCTTCCGCCCCAAATCCGTTACAAAATGTATGGTCGCCCATACCTCTCCCCTGCAAAAACCACTTCTCACCCTAGCCAAATCATTTTCATCCACCCTACTACTTTCACCTCCCCCCCCCCCCCACTGTAAAAGTCCATGATGGCAATCCACCCATTCCCAAAGCATTTCGATGGTTGAGATTGTCTCCAAATAAGCTCAAAAGAAATCAAAGGCTGGGATTTGCTTTAGACTCTCCTCACACAACAAGCACACTTGGTTTTATCTCTACAAAGAAGCACAAGCTGCAAGTCCCAAGACTTCGGCTATATAAAGAGCTTTTTGTAAGCCTTTGAGGCATCTTGTTTTTAGTTTTTAGTAACTAATTAGTTTTTAATCTTAGTTTAAATTTAAAAGTCATCATCCAGCTTTTTTAACTTTCAGCTTGTAACACTTTCAAGATTAATGCAGAGGTTTTTTTTGAAGTTTTTTTAAGTCATTTACAATACCGAGTGTTTTAATTTACTTAATCATATTGTTTTGGTGTTCAAAAGTTCTCACCACAAAAAAAAAGCTTATGTTATGGATGATAAGCCAGTTCTGATGCGCCTTATGGTACTCTCACTAGCTTTTTCATAGCAAGCTATAGCATTTTTTTTTTTTTTGTAGATTCTTTGTTTGACCCTGTTTTGAGCAAGGGTGTTGTAAGTTTCTCTTTTTCTTGTTTTTCTTATTGAATGTAGAACTGCTAAATTGTGCTTTATCAGTATGTTTGGTGCTTATTTTGCTTAGTACTGTTAGTTCATTTGTTAACACTGATAGTTTTGAGTTAACACTGCTAGGCCATTTCAGTTTATTTAAGTGCTTATTATTAATTGAAATTTGCTTATAAGTGTTTTACTTTGTTATTGAGATAATCGGAATTTTAATTAAGTTAAATAATAAAAAATAATTTTGGAAATGTTAAGGTCTGTTTTGAACAAGCAGTACTAACTCCAAGTTAGTACTGCTAGTTCATTTTTTTTAGAACAGTACTAACTCCAAGTTAATACTGGTAGTTAGTTCTGTTAGTACTGGTAGTTCATTTTAGCTTATCAGCTTATTATTTCTGCTTATTAAAGATTTCTTTAGCTTTTTAGAGTAGATTAAACCATTTTCCTTTACTGTCTTTAGGAGTAAGCTTATTTAAGCTTATTCTCCTTTTCAAAGTATTTTCAAGTGTTCATCAGTTTTAGTTTTCTAGCTTATTTATCATTATAATCTATTCTGGTTGCTTAATCTTATGCCTAAATGCTTATTAGGGGTAGTTAATTATCTGTTTTAGCTTATTTGCTTATTTCTTGTTTCATAGTGTTTTGTTTAAGCTAGCAGTACTAACTTAGACCAACGGTATAATTACTAACATATGAACTAGCATAAAGTTAGTACTGGTAGTAGATACTGGTAAGTACTGCTGTTAGTACACGGTTGAGCTTATCCTGTATTATAAGCTCAGAATCTTTTTGTATTGGCTTATTTAGAGTTTAGTTTTAGCTATTGATTTGTCTTAATTTATATTTGAGCATAATTCGTGCCTTAGTGTAAATTTTTAAAGTGTTTTTTGCCATTATCTATTGTTTTGTTCCAGCTTTTCTCTTTGTTATTTTATGTGCTTTTTGCTAGTTTTATCATTTTAGTGCCAATCATTCCTTGTGACATCAAACACAAGGCATCAATCGACTTGGCGAATTCATCTCTAGCCTCGTTGGACATAACGACCCGGAACACTCTATACTGCTTCCCGGATTTACTTGGACTCGCGGATTCGATCCATTGTGTGTATTCATAATTTGTTTATATTGATACTTTATATAACGGTGTAAGTTTTTGCAGTCAAAATTAGGCGCCGCTGCCGGGATGCTTAGCAAGAATATCGTTACGTTTGACAGTTTGTTCTTTGAACGCGAATATTTGCTACTACAAAAACATATAAAAGACAAAAATATTTTCAATTTTTTAATAAACTTATCATACCAAAAGCCAAAGAAAAATCAAAAATAATAAAAAAAATTGGTCCATAAAAAAATATAAATAAAATAAACTCCAAATTTAACAATTGTTTTCCAACGTGTGGAACAATACAAATTTCCCCTAACTCTAATCAAAGATATAAAACTTCCAAATTGGTGTCGTTTACAAGGTACGGCTCACCTCAAAAAGAAATACAAACTATAAAGTGGGTATAAGGAGGGTTGTTCCAAGGAACTACGACCCAAAAGGAGAAATAAGCTTCGCGCTATTCCTACTCCTCCGCTCACCTGATTGTATTGCTTTTTGGGAGCTACCGTGAAGTATTCTGACTATTTGGGTTCAAGTTGTCTAGTTTTAGGTTCCTGTCCATTTAAAATAGATTGTGAATAAACTAAAAAACCAAAAATACTCTTCTTGTTCTCTATTTTTAGTGCTGCGCACTCGTTTCTCAAGCTCGTCGTCTACGTCAACAACAACTACATCAACAACAAGTTCCTCCGAATCTTGTTGAACTTCCCATAGTTACGATGGCTGATAATCGTACTATGGCAGAATTGCTCCAGGCTCCCACCGAGGGATACGAGGACGCAATTGTTGTTCCTGAAATCGAGGCAGCAAATTTTGAGATCAAGCATGGGTTACTAACTCTTGTCCAGAACAAGCAGTTCTTCGGAAATGACAAAGAGGACCCACATGCCCACATCCTTACTCATAAAATCACCCTCTACTTTGAGATAATCCTAATGTCCCGAGCACATCAATTAAGTTGAATGCTTTTTTTTCCTTATCTCCACGAGGGGGCAGCCCGATAATGGCTTGAGAAAGAACCCCTCGATCATTCAGACATGGGATGACCATCGTTGCTAATCATCAACCAGTTTTTTCCCACCTTCTAAAAACGTCCAAATCTTCGCTCGAAATACCAATTTTCAAACAAAGATTGTGACTAACCTTAGTGAGGCTTGGGATCGATTCACAAGATCTTCTCCGAGCATTTCCACATCATGGAATTCTCCGAGCATCACCAACTTGATACATTTTACAAGCTAAATTTTAATGATCAAGACCTTGAACTCCGCCGCAGTGGTAACTTTGACAAAAGGCCCGCTGATTGCTCAAAGCATCAAGAAAAGCAAAGTCCAAATTCGTCACTCCCGAACAAAGCCCATTGTTGCTAAAGTGAGTACAGAGCGCTCACCTCCGGAGTATCTCCCGATGTTGCTGAATTGAAAAACATGGTTAGAGCTCTACTTCTCGACAAGCAGACATCTCCAGTTCCAGCTCCCGCTCCCGTAAAAGCGGTTGAGCAAAGTTGTGTTACCTGCGGTGGCGCCCACTCATATCGTAATTGTCCGACCACCAATGGCAACAATTACCGAGATAACATTCAAGAATACGTCTCGCAAGCTGCCGCAGCAAATTTCAACCTAGGAAATTCCGGTTACCGTCCGCCACCAATGGCAAACCAAATTCGACCACCCGGTTTTCCTCCCATGCAACACAACAACCAAGCCAACAATCAGAATCGTTGGAACCAAAACCAAAACCGTGGGAATGGCTATAACCAGGGTCAAATCCAAAGACCCCAGGTTCAACAACATGCCCCAATATATCAACCCCCGGTTAATCAACACCCAGCTTACCAAGCTCCAGCTCATCAAGCTTCGGGTGTGTCAAAAACTGATTTTGAAAGCTATGTCAACGCAATGATTCGTTATGCAGGAAAAAACAAGCAAAACTCAAATGACCAACATAACCCGACTTGCTTACCAAAACTGAATTCAACCCAAACTTCTACTTCAAGTTTCGGGATCTATTCCTTCCTATGCAAACACCATTGGCTAACCCGAAGGGTGAATTGAAAGCAATCCCACCAGAATGCGGTGTTTCATATGATGGACCTTCAAATTCCACCTCCGGTGGTTGAAGTTTAAACTCGAGGTGACAAAGGACAACGGTACTTCCTATACGCAAGTAACCAAAGACGTCCAACCTCCGAATAGTCCAAGTTGTTAACCAGTTGTCATGCCAATGAAACCAAAAAGACATTACATATCCATCTAGGGTAACCAAGGAGAAATTCCTTTAAAAGGACGACCTTTTAGCTTTGAAAATTATTGAAAATTTTCGGAATCTCCACTTCGACTAAGCTTCGCGGATGCTCATCCTCACATGCCTAAGGTTTGCCACCGATGATCAGAAGCTTTTAACAACAAAGACAAGATCTTGGAATTAACCAAAACACCGGTAATGAAAATTAGCTCGGACATTCATCCTAAGACATTTTCCGAAAGAATTAGAGACCCGGGTCGATTTCTTGATACCATTTGATTCCAGAGTTTGGAATGAATGCTTATCCCCTGGGCCGATCTCGGTGCGAGCATCAATCTAATGCCACTCTCAGTTTTTGAAAAGCTTAATCTCCAAGGACTGACCAAAACTAAGATGATACTCGAGTTAGCCGACCGATCAACTTCCACTCCCACTGGCATAGCCGAAAATGTTTTTGTGAAGGTTGGAACCTTCTACTTTCCAGCCGATTTTGTGGTAGTTAACTATGATGCCGACCCTAGAGTCCCCGTTGATTTTTAGGAAGACCCTTTTAAGAACAGCAGAGCCTTGATTTATGTACACTAGGTGGAAGAGATGACCTTAAGACATGATACAATTCCTTGAACTTTCAAGAGTAGTGGGTGAATACAAAAATATCTCCTACAATGCCATGGACTCAGTTAACAAGGTCGACTTAAATTGATATAGCTGGTGAGAATATTCCAAGAAATTTTAGGTTCTCGGAAGTAATCACAAATGGAAATTCCACTCCTCATTTGAACCAATTATTGATACCACTCTCCCACCCTCAATCCATTCGAAGGGTAGTGATTTCATTCTGAAGAATCGAGGCTGAACTTTCTGATACTTCGTATAAGTCAGAATTGATTGATGCCGAAGTGATCTCGAGAAAGACATTCTTCTCCGAAGCTATCCTAAATAGTATCCCTTACACCACTTTCCAAATCATGCAAATTATTTCCAGAGGTTAGAAAAGAACTTAACGATAGTGAAGCCAAAACAATGAAACATCAAATTGATTAACACCCGAGGTCGAGCTTCAAGGACTTACCTCCCCACCTTGAATACACTTATTGGAAGGGAAACAACAAGTTACCAGTCATCATTGCTAAAGAATTGAGTGTCGGGGAAGAAGCCTCTCATAAAGGTGTAGCGGTCCCCAAGCGAGCATCGCTTGGAGACACACCGATAAAAGGGTTATTAACCCAGAATTTCGTACTCACAAAATTTTAATGGCAGAGGACTACACACCAGCGTTCCAACATCAGAGACGGGGAACCAAAAATCCACAATCGTTATAAAAAAAAGGAAGTTTGAAAAACCTTCTTAACGCTGGAATTAATCTACCCCATCACGGATAGTCCCGTTGGTAAGCCCGGTACACTGTGTACCAAAGAAAGGTGGTTTTACCGTAGTTGAGAATGAGAAAAATGAGTTGATCCCAACTCGATTGGTTACGGGATGGCGGGTATGCATTGACTACCGAAAGTTGAATGAAGCCACCCGAAAAGACCACTTTCCTCTACCATTCATGGACCAAATGCTCGAGAGGCTTGCGGGAAACGAATACTATTGTTTTCTCGATGGTTTCTCAGGATATTTTCAAATACCCATCGACCCAAATGATCAGGAAAAGACAACATTTACTTGCCCATACGGAACCTTTGCCTACCGCCGCATGCCCTTTGGCCTCTGCAATGCACCAGGCACATTCCAAAGATGTATGATGGCAATCTTCCACGACATGATCGAAAAAACGATGGAAGTGTTTATGGATGACTTTTCCATTTTTTTGGAAGTTCTTTCTCTACATGCCTAACCCATTTGGAAAAGTGCTAAGCCGGTGTGAACACACCAAATTTAGCTCTAAACTGGGAGAAAAGCCAATTTCATGGTAAGGAAGTCATTGTTCCTCGTGACATAAAATCTCCAAATCGGGAATTGATGGCGATCAGACCGCAAGATTGACGTTATCGCAAAGCTCCCTCACCCGACTACTGTAAAAGGTGTCCGTAGTTTTCTTGGGCATGCCGGGTTTTATAGAAGATTCATCCAGAATTTCTCAAAAATAGCCCGTCCCATGACCCATTTGCTTGAAAAAGAGACTCCGTTTTATTTCTCCAAAGAGTGTATTGAAGCATTTAACACTCTCAAAAAGAATCTAACCGAGGCTCCAATCCTAATTGCCCCAGACTGGAATAAACCATTTGAACTTATGTGCGATGCAAGCGATTTCGCCTTAGGTGCAGTCTTGGGGCAACGTCATGAGAAACATTTCAGGCCTATACACTATGCAAGTAAAACAATGAATGAGGCGGAATCACGTTACACCACGACAGAGAAAGAAATGTTAGCCGTGGTGTACGCATTCGAAAAATTCCGATCTTACCTTGTCATGAACAAATGCACTGTGTATACGGATCATTCCGCCCTCAAGTATCTCTTTGCTAAGAAAGATTCTAAGGCGAGATTGCTCCGATGGGTTCTGCTCCTTCAAGAGTTCGACTTTGATGTAGTTGACACAAAATGAGCTGAGAACCTAGCAGCTGATCATCTATCACGATTAGAGAGCCCTCACGAGAATAAGCTCGATCCAAAGGAGATAAATGAAAAGTTTCCTCTTGAAACTCTTAGTTCGATTGCTTCTCTTGATGCTAGTACCCCATGGTTTGCTGACATCGCAAACTACCATGCGGGAAATTTCGTGATCAAAGGGATGTCAACCCAGCAAAAGAGAAAATTCTTCAAAGACGTAAAGCATTATTTCTGGGAAGATCCCTTTCTGTTTAAAATCTGTGCGGATCAAGTTATTCGACGTTGTGTTTTTGGCAAAGAAGCCCATGACATCCTCATGGCTTGCCACAGTATGGTCCACCGTGGACAATCACGTTGCTAACTACACAGCAAGAAGAAGTCTTCGTTCCGTGATTCTTAGGCCCACTATTTACAAAGATGCCCATAGAGTTGGTTAAAAATAGCAGCTCATTGCCAGCGTCAAGGAAAAGTTTTCACAACGGGAATGCCACAAAACTCTATCCAAGTTTGCGAAATCTTTGACATGTGGGGCATTGATTTTATGGGGCCGTTCCCGTCTTCAAGAGGGAACAAATATATACTCGTGGCCGTTGATTATTTATCAAAATGGGTTGAAGCAAAAGCGCTCCCCACCAATGACGCCCGAGTTGTTTGCAAATTTCTTAAATCTCTCTTCGCCAGATTCGGTGCCCCTCGTGCAATCATAAGTGATCGCGGAACCCATTTTTGCAATGACCAATTTGCAAAGGTCATGCTTAAATACGGAGTCACTCATCGTCTCTCCACCGCGTATCATCCACAAACAAGTGGACAAGTTGAGGTATCCAATCGTGGTTTGAAAAGGATTCTTGAAAGGACCGTGGGCGAAAATCATGCCTCTTGGTCGGATAAATTAGATGACGCACTTTGGGCTTTCCGCACAGCTTACAAAACACCCTTCGGGTGCACTCCATATAAGTTAGTGTACGGGAAGGCATGTCATCTTCCGATTGAGCTCGAGCACAAAGCTTACTAGGCCCTTAAGCATACAAACTTTGATATCAAAACCGCGGGTGATCACAGAAAAGTTCAACTCAATGAACTTAATGAACTTCGTGATCATGCCTACGAGAATTCTTTAATTTACAAAGAGAAAACAAAGAGAATCCATGACTCCAAGATCAAAAACCGCGTAAAAATCAAGAAAGATGAGTACGCCGGTGTTAATGGGCCAGAAAGCGTTTTTCAACGTCGGTGATCGAGTCGATCCTCTTTAACTCTAGATTTAAAGATTTTTCTCAGGAAAGCCATAAAACCCGCTGGTCAGTACATTCCACATGTAACATCAAGTTTTTTCCATACGGCACCATCGAGTTATCTCAAAACTCCGGGCCAAATTTCAAAGTGAATGGTCATCCGTTTTAAAGCACTACTTTTAGACAGGGACAGTAACCACAATTGGTAGTCCCGGATCTCCAAACATTCCCTAATGTCCAATAAATTCAGGTGACGGGTCAAGCATAGCGACCTTAAACAAGCGCTTCGTGGGAGGCACCCCATGCTTATCATAGTATTATGTAAAAATAAATAAGTATTTTCTTGTTGTGTGGAGGCTTGCCTTTTCCATTACCCGTGTTTCGTGTTTGTGTTGTTAATTGTCCAGGATTGCCCGGATTGAGAAGAACTCTCGTGCTTGTATTTTTATCAAGAGTTTCACATCCTCAGCTTCATTTTGGGAATCCAGTATCCAAATCTAATCGACTAACGTTTTATCTTTTGGCACACTTTATAAACGGCCTTAGATTTACGTAGGTACCCCTTTCAAAACATCGAGGACGATGTATAGTTCTAGTATGGGGGGGATCTTCGATTTGATTTGCCTGTAGCCGTTGTTGTCACGTAATCCCGTTTTTACCGCCAAACTTTTGCAAAAATACCAAAAAAATGAAAAAATTAAAAATTTTCAAAAATAAAATAAGTGTTTTGGTCATCAACAGTTTTAGACTTTCCTAATGGGTAAATGAGAAATAATTTTTGAACGTCGATCGGCGTGTGAGCCCATAGCTAGTCCTTCATTGTAACTAAGCTTTCACCATCACAGTTAAGAACAAGAAATGATAGAGGTTTAATATAAGTTTATGTGCTGAGCAAGATTCTTCTAAAGCTTATATGATATACTTTGTGATTTTTTCTCCCTTTACATTTTTAATCCCCTTAATCAACGTGCTCATTTCAATTCAAACTAAGTTCCCCCCCCCCCCCCCAAAAAAAAATCGATGTTTTTAGAAAAAAGCTCAATATTTTGTAACTTGATTCTTTTAAAACGAATTTTTTCTGGTCTTAGTAAATTAAAAGTTAAAATGCCAATAGAAGGCAGTGAGATGAATATGAATGCAAAATGCATGAATATTAAAATTGATGCCAAGTGAAGCATACATTTGATTATATGGAGCAAGTAAAAGATGTGTCGTGATACCCCACTCCGCTAACCACGAGGTGGGTTCAAAACTAAGACATCTTTACTTCTAGGGTTTTGTTGTTGTGATATCTCACAATGGAAAAATGTCTAGGTTGAGGGATCAAACTAAGACAAACCGATCCTTAGCCATATATAGAATAAGGTGTTGATGTATTTCCTACTACGCTACAACGGGTAAGGTTTTCAAACTAAGAACACCGGTCGTTGGTTGTGATATCCTACCAGGGAGCGAGGCCTAGGTAGGTGTTCAAACTAAGCAACGCATTTCTAACTTTAAAAACTTAATTATGATGATAAAGATGTTACAAAAAGTTCTACAGTTAAAATTTCGTTCTTTAAAATCAAATTGCAAAATCCTAATAAGTTGTTGCTTTAAGACGTGATTCATCTTGAATTACGACTTCGGAAATAAGTTGATCTATGGTTGAGTTGATATGAGCACACACATTTAAATCATATATCCATGTTGGGAGTTTTAAAAGTTCACAAGTCATAAGTATGAGTGCTTAACATTTAGACTTATATTGACAAATGATCTTGTTTAATTGCTTGGTTTGGATCTAGTGAAAAATCGGGAACGATGAATTTATCCGTCAGGACTTCCGTAGATTATTCTATGGACGTTTCTCATTCTAATGATTTCCCAATGTCTAAAAACAGTAAGCAGCAGGTTAGGTTAAGGAAAAGAAAAAGAAAGGAAATCTAAAAAATATTAGTAATAGTAAGGTACAATAAAAAAATGGTGAAAACGGGACTTTTTGCGTGAAGCAATGATTCTTTAGTATCCCCTTGACAAACGGCTTTGCTACTTTACGAGGTTACTCAGTCAGTGTGGTATTAAGATTCCTGGTTTCCTTTGAGTGTTAACTTAATAACATTGCGTTAGGACACGGCAATACCTTATATGGGAATTTTTGGTATGTGCTTAATTACACATACCATTTTCCATTCTAAACAGACTTAAACGACTAAAAACATACCAAAAATACATTGTATTTGTATGTTTGCATTTGTATTGTGCAGGAAACGGATATTCAAGAAAAGGAGCAAAAAGAAAGCCAAAAACAAACAAATCCAAGCACGAGATGGAAAGGACCAAGTCAAGTCAAAGCCTAAAGCCATCCGCATGAAGAAAATACAACTTGAAGGGCTAAAACTGCCAAAGCCTAAAGTTGTATTACAAAAGATTAAAAAGACAAGGGCCAAAACTGCCAACCGGGTAGAGATTGCATTCAAGTTATACAACTTCAGGGGACCAAACTGCCTACTCCCCCAAAAAAGTCTTCTTTCCCGCCCCAAAACCCAGTTTACAAACTGGGTATTGTCGCCCATACCTTCTCCTCTGGCAAAACCACTTCTCGCTCCTAGCCAAAATCATTTCATCACCTACTTACCCCCACCCCCCCCTCCCACATTGTATAAAAGCCATGTTGGAAATCCTCACCTTTCCCAAGTCTCTTCCCATATGGCGTAAGATTTGACTCCAAAGAAGCACAAATAGAATTCAAAGGGGGGATTTGCTTTGGATTCACCCTCACACAGACAAGCATTCACACTTCGTTTTGCTTCAGTCCAAAGAAGCACAAGCTTGCAAGAATCCAATACTTTTCCTATAAATTAGTTTTTGTAAGCCTTTTAGGCACCCTAATCCAAAGTTTAATGCTAGTTTTTAGTTTTAATAACTTAGCTTATTTTATTCATTTAATTTTAACAGCTTTTATTTTCACTGCTTTGTAACCACTTTCAAAATTAATGCAAGTTTGAGAAGTTTTAAATCATTTACCATGTTAAGTCTCTTAATCATATTGTTTTGGGTGTTCAAAAAGAGGTTCTCAATACTGCTTAGTTTATTAAGCCTGCCTTAATCAAGTAAATCTAAAAGAGTTAAGGATAGTAAAGAGAAAATCAATACCAATCCACTCAAGATATACCACAGCTTATTGTATGGATGATAAGCCAGTTCTGGATGGGCTTATGGACTCTTACTAACTTGTTTTCTAACAAGTTTATGAGCTTGTAGATTGTTGAAGTAGGAACCTGTTTGAGCAAGGTGTGGTTGTAAGTCCTCTCTTTTTCTTACTTACTCATATATTGCAGAACTGTTTAGTTTCTTTTTGAGTTAACACTGTTAGTTTTAAGTTAATATTGCAGAACCAATTCATGCTTATTTAAGTGCTTATTATTGATTAATGTATTTGCTTATAAGTGTTTTTTTTGTACATTGTTATTTGTAGTAATCCTGTATTTTGTAATCAAAATATATTTTGGAAATGGTTAAAGCTTATTTTAAACAAGCATACTAACACCAATTTAGAACTGCTAGATGATTTTAGGAACAGTACTAACTTTAGTGCCTAGCAGTAAACTAACATCAAAGTTAGTACTGGTAGTTTTCGAGTTTAGTTAGTAGCTGCTAAGTTGAATTTAGGAACAGTACTAAACTTAACGCCTACAGTACTAACTCAAAAAAGTTAGTACTAAGGTAAGTTTCATATTTAGTTAGTACTGTTGAGTACAATTCTTCTTCTTAATTAAGCTTATTGTCTCTCTACTTAATTAAATTAGATTAGCTTTTTAGAGTATATTAAACCAATTTTTTCCTTAATCGCGTAGTGGGGGTATACTTCTTGTTGGTAATGGGGTATAAGCTTGATCGTCTGGAGTCTCTCTATTTGGAGGAACATCTAAAGTACTAATACGTCGACCATCACACACGAGTGTTTTTTTCACTGTCTCTCTCATAACACACTATTTTTATGATTAAGAAATAAAGTTTTCATAGTCGATATCTCTCGCGCCAGACTTAATTCATCTATACCTGAGAATCTATTTACGATCATTATCTCACAGTGTTTTGTTTTTGGAAAAGTAGCTTAAATAAGCTACCATCCTAAAGCTTATTCTAATACTATGTGCTTATAAAGAAGTATGTAAGATGGGAAACTTATCGGATTTATTCTATAACTTGCTCCTCTTAAGTCTATATGACTTAGACTTATATCTTAATATAATTAAGTCTTCTGTATAGTCTTGTATGCCTAGCATTACTAACTCCAAGTTATACTGTAGTTAAAACGTTAGTACGTTGGTAGTACTGTCGTTGTTTTCTTGTTTAAATTTAGCTTAATTGCTTTTTGGAATTTGGTTATTTGAGTTAGTTATAGCCTATTTTTGTTTTGTTTTAAGTTTATTGAGTCTAATTGTGCTTTAGTGTAAAAGTTTTAAGCGTTTTTTGCCTTTTCTAGTTTTTGTTCCTTAGCCCAGCTTAATTTCTTTGCATTTTTATTCTTTTTGCTTATTTTTTATCAGTTTTTATTGCCCAATATTCCTTATGTGACATTCAAACACAAATCATCAATCGTCCTTTCCGATTTTCCATCTCTACCTCGTTGGGACATAACACCCGAGAACACTCTATACCTTCCGGATTACTTGTCTCGCGGAATCATCATCCTTGAGTTTTATTTATATAAATAATATAAGTTTTTAAGGAGTAAGTATCTTTTAGTCAATATATCCCCTGTAGATGAAAACCTATCACAAAAGGCAAACAATCAATATATCTGCAAAGTCTCAACTAAGCCAGCAACAGGTATCGTCATTAGAGAGCCTCCAGTGGAAACAAAGTCTAAAGGAAAGGAAAAAGAAAATGTGGATTTTGCTCATGGTAAAGGAATTGAGCTGCTATCTGAAGTAGCTTTGACTGAAAAAGCTCAGCTGAAAGAAGTAAGAAAGAAGAGCTGAAGGGACTTTCACAAGACACACATATTGTGGTTCTGTACATAGCTGTTAAAACCTCCAATTTAAAAATGATCACTCCTACCGTCACAAGTGAAGGAACTAGTGATAAACCAGGGGTTCCTGATGCGACAGAAGATGACTCTACTAAGAGTGAATCTGATTCTTAGGGTAATGATGAAGACGACAGCAACAACGAATAAGAGGCAAGTGATGAAGGCAATGGACAGGAGAATGAAAGTGAAGAGCAAGAATCTGATTCAGAGCAAGATGAAGAATCTGATGATGATAATAAAGAAGAGGGGGAAGTTGATTCAAGAAATGTAAATCCTGAAGATGAATGAGAATTGAAATGATGGAAGATAAGGGACTGATGATGACTACCTGACCAATTAGAAGATATGTAGACCAAGATAAAAGAACCCCCACAGACTGATAAAGAGGTTTGTTCAAGTTGAGGGTGCTTATCTGTGAAATGATTACGCTCAACAAGGAAAGAAAATTTAGAGACTACACAAAACAGGTTGTTGAAAATCTCATGTGACAATTTATATGTTACTAAGACGAATGAAGTTCCTCACTAGTTTCTTCACCATTCATCGACTTGGCATTCAAAATTCCTAAATTTTTCATATTAATTCCTCATTCTGATGCAGAAATAGTTTCTTTCCACTAGAGTTTCATGTTCACCAGAATCCGGAAACTCAGGCACCCCACTCTTCTTACAATAACGGTCTTCGATTATCACTGAATCATCACCTGTATACACAGAGAAATTCTACAATCATTACAAACCTTCACACCTCCACCAATACTTACAACACCCACTCCACCGCCGATAATTGAAACCACAAATCCTCTATCTACACTTCCTGACTTTGCATCAGTCTTTCGATTCAACGATAGAATAACAACATTGGAAAAAGAAGTTGCTGAACTTAAAAAGGACCCTCTACACACTCAAGTGACAACTTTAGTTAATGAACATCTAGACACAAGGTTGGGAGAAACCAGAGAAGAATTCATGAACTTCCTTTCATAGTCTCTCATGGCAAGAATCAAAGAGCAAGTAAAAGATCAGCTGCCTCAGATTCTGCCCAAGGAAGTGTCTAACTTCGCTCCACCTGTGATCAAAAAGTCGATTAAAGAATCACGTGATGAAGTTACTCTAGCAAAGGTGTCTTCTCAACCACATTCTACTTATGAGGCTGCTTCTACACTTACTGAATTTGAGTTAAAGAAGATTCTTCTTGACAAAATGGAGAAAAGTGAATCATATATGGCAGCTCCCGAACACCGAGATTGCTATGATAGTTTGAAAAAATCTTACGATCTCAACAAATATTTCTTCTTCTCTTATGATGTGTATTCCTTTAAGCGAAGCCACAAAGACAAAGACGCTGGATCAGACCGAGGGTTAAAGAAGAGAAAGATAAGCAAAGATGCATAACCAACCACAGGTCTGAAAAAGAAAGATTCAACGTCTGACTCTTCCAAAGGCACCAAGTCTCAACCGAAATCTTCTGGAAAGTCTGTTCAATCGGAGGAACCAGTGTTTGAGGTTGCAGACTCAGACATGCCACAAGATCAAAAAGGGAATCTGGGCAATAATGATGATGAACCAAGGAAAGAGACTGCCTCTAGAAGTGACTGGTTCAAGAAATCCACACCACCTCAAGATCCCACCGACCCTGACTGGCATGTTGGCAAGACTATACAGGAAGGACCACCTCAAAAGTGGTTGATGACTCTCGTAGCTTCCACTCCTACTGATAAATCGTTGAAGGACTTTGATGAATTGATGAGCACTCCAATAGACTTCTCTTCATACGTCTTGAATAGCCTAAAAATTGAGAATTTAACTCAAGAAGTCTTGCTAGGACCAGCATTCAGACTACTCAAAGGCACCCGCTCTAATTATGCTGAATTAGAATATGACTTTAAAGAATGCTATAACGCCTTTCATAAGAGAAATAAAAAAAAGAAAAGGGAGAAAGAAAAGGAAAAATAAGAAAAGAAAAAAAAAGAAGCGAAGTAGAGGAAAAGCTTGAGATTGGAAAATCCTGAAGGCGGTGACTATCCATTTGATTTTCCAAACCCCTTCCTTTGATCAAGCATGGAAAACATCAAAGGGTACCATTCAAATTCTTTATCAACAATGATCTCAAGTATCTACAAGGAGGAATTTTGACTATGACATACACGACGTCTACTACCAAGACAAAGGCCGCTAAGTATGATCTACCAGGCATTGAAGACATGGTTCCAAACATATGGATGTCCTTTTAAAAGTTGCTTAAGATAGATATGCCTCTGGGGTATCCTACATTGGAGACAACAACGTAAGTCCTTCTATGCATATGCAAGAGGCATACAATCAAGAGGAGATGTATATTCTACAAAACGTATTATGACAGTCACTCATGTCAAGGTTATGAGGAAACATGGATACGGGTACTTGGAAGAGATTGTAGTAAGAAGAGCTAATAACGTATTATACAGATTCAAGGAAGGTGACTTTCCATGACTTCGGATTAATAATTTTGAGGATATGTTAATTCTTGTGGTTCAGAATTGGCTCACAAATATTTCAGGGGATGATGTTGCTGACTTCGTTAAGTCGGTTATTCAAGAAGCCGAGTCGAGGATCATCAACTTGGATCGGAAAGTTATCAAAAGAAGATCAACGTCACCAAGCCTGATACTACAAGACCAGATCTCAGAAAAAGGCACCCGTACACTCCATACAAAGACCCTCAAGGATTCATTTATGTCGACGACTACAAGAGGAACAGGTTGATGCGCTCCGACGAACTGTACAAGTTCAGTGATGGCACGTTAACCAGGCTTCTTTCTTCGCTCGAAGACATTACCAAGAATATCGACATGACGTACTTGCCAAAGAGAAGGTGGAGTAACTTGGAAAAGAAAAGAGCTCATTTCATGATCAAAGACATCAACAAGCTGCTAAAGGAAAGAAGGATGATGAGGAGTTTGGAGAAATTCGTTGGTGGTAGACTCTACAGAACTGACCTCAGACTGCTGCAAAGAACAATATGACTTTGTCATATTGTGCTCTTATCTCAAAGGTCATTTCGTATATTATAAACTTGTGAATTTGTATATATGTAGTGTAGACTTATGATGAAAATAAGGTGTGCTCGAGTATAAAATTTTCAAGAATTTCTTAGTAAATTCAAAAATTTTCAAATTATTATACTCAGCACAGTCTTATATACCCTCAAAACTTGAGGGGGAGCATTAAAATGTTCCTAATAGTGATTATATAACATTTTTTCCTCGTACGTTTAATTAATTGATATCCAAAATATCAAGGGATTAACATTTTGGATAAGGGGAGAAAATATGATTAAACTGAATCTGTATTATATTGACATGTGATCATAGTAGCCTCAGCATGTACTGCGATTACGATGCACATGTTAAGGGGGAGCCTTTTTAGTGATAATGAAAAACTCTCAAAGTGTAAATCTTTTGATATTTATATCAAACACTTTGATTGAAATTTTCAATGATTTTGGTTTTGATTATGATGGAATACCCTAAAGACTGACCATGTACTTAAATTTATGGAGATATAAGGTGGTTAGGCATAGGTATTCAAATCCCATGATCCAACCAGAACCGGGGGGATCTACCCAGGGATATCCACTAGTTAGTGTAGATGTCCTTAAGTATGATACAAAAGGAGAAAAAGTGAGAATCAGGAATAATGCGGACTGAGATGGAGCTAACACTGGAACAAACCCAACAAGGTGTTAGTTATGAAGTCTCAGTAAGCATTGAAGGGGTTGAAGAATGAAAAAGAAATGTAAGAATAAAGGGTGAAAAGAAAGAAGCCCTCATACACTTAGGAAGAAACCGGGTCAATACATAATCTGTCGGAAACACTAAGGTGTTGTCTGACAATAAAGACAATCATGGACCCAGTGACGCTTTGCACAACCCTCCCTAACCACTCAAAGTCTCTCAACAGACTCTTGTTTTATTTCTCACGGAGATTACACGTATTTTTGTCAACCTTCTCACTCCGAGTTAGTTGATATTGAAAAGGTGGCAGTCTGCTCCAGCCTCCGATCACTAAAACCAAAGTGCACTATTGATTCTAGAGCCAAAAGAGATCATCCATATATCTCATTAGGACACTTGTCAAATCATGGCTTGTAGGACCACCAATGTAATACAAGTTAACATATTAAAGTCCCTACGCATTATCCTGTGATTTTGCTAGAACATTCGAGTAGATTTTATTCACTATTAAGAAGGAAAATCCACTTGATGCTAACATCAAACAAACTCATGGTAGGTGACTTGTGCGATTCAATATGAATCAAACTTGTGACAACTAGAAAGAAACGATGGTGCGATTCTATAAGAATCAAACTTGTTCCTGGTTATGAATTGACGATTGCTGATGAATTTTTGTAATGATTAACACTCTCGATGTGTCACAAAAACACTTTAGCAAGTGACATGTCGATTGATTTTCAAATCAATTTTTTATTCAGTCGGTGAGACTTTGTCTCTCTAGTTCACTCATATCGTGTTGTCCCTACATTGAGATGTTTACCGATAATAAAAACATGCTAGGTACGATGAATCTAATAACATTAAGTGTTGAAAGATTCAATAATACAGCTGGAAATCCTTCAAAAGATTCTTCCTAAATTTGAAATATCTGATCACAGGTCTGACTCCTCACAGATATCGAAGGTTACTCCAACTAAACACAGCGAATGACAAATCCCATACTTCATCCCCCTGCTTTGTTAGCAACTTTTCTATTTCAAGAATATCTAAAGATGGTGATGGAGGTACCTGATTCCAACTGACTCACAAGATTCATTGCCACATGTTCATACCCTACCGGCAAATATAAAGACATCATGAAAGCTCAAGTACATGTTTTAAGACTTCCACTACTCTGATACCGTACGTCCTTCTTGAAGCGACAAAGTGTTAAAGTTAAAAAAATTCAAGAAAGATGCATTATTATACTTTTCCAAGAGTAATCAAAGTCAAGATAGGTATGAGCATGTCGTCCAGAAGTCACAATTCACGAGTTGTCAAAGGTTACAAGATGGCGAAATGAGAGTATGCTGTGGTTGATGATTTCAAAAGCTCAAAGATCACATTCATGGTCAAGACAAAGACATAGCTCAATCAAAAGTCAATGAATCACTACCTTAAATCACATGTTAATGATTAAATGTTTGAGACTACGAGCTCAGTACCGAAGTGAACGCAAAGTAAAGCTAAGTTTAAATTTTGTAACTTTGGAGTGACCCTCCCCATAGGGGGTGGATTTGTTAGAAATACAAAAAAGTGTAGATCACTACCAATATAGTTAGTCATAGCTCGTAGTAAGTTGTATAGTTATGTTAGAAAGCTAACCAGGCTAAAGGCCCATGGATAAGCCCACTATGAGTCCATAGCCGGCCATAGTAAGTCATATATAAACCCTCTCCATAGCTTGGAGAGGGTGTTGGTTGTTCATTTGTCACATTTTCACTAAGCTAATATTATTTTTCTTTCTCTCTCTAAGTGTTCATCCAACCATCTCTTTCTCTCTCTAAAACTCTAAGTGAATCATTCCATACTTATGTTAAGATATTTCTACATTGTAACAATACATGAAATCATAAATGAACGATTAAACATAATGCTAACCGAACGCGTGTAGTGGAGTGTAGAGATTACAAGAGTTTTCCCATTGATCAGAACACTTTTTAGGACCTATGCTTCATTGATCTTCTAGAAATTCAGACTTTGTGGTAAAAAGCATGTCAAAAATCGTATTTAGGTTTGGAAATTATAGACTCTGAAAATTTTACGATACAGGCGATTCGAACTCAATACCGTGTCGTAACAATGATGCCTTGGCGTAGGTCCTCCAAAGAATAAAATATTCCATAATTTTCTTGAGCTGTTACGGATATGACGTATCAGACCTCCTCGATACAATGTATCAGACTTATTGGGTATGGCGTATTAAGCTCCTCTGGTATGATGTATTGGACATCTTAGGTACGGCATATTGGGCTACTCTGGTATGGTGTTTTGTACATCTTGGGTACGGCGTATCGAGCTTCTTGGGTACAAAGTATTGGCTGAAAGTGTGCTTTTCTTGATATTTGGACCCAAAGTATAATATACGACGAATATATACGATGTGGATACGGCTTATCTTCAAAGTCAGGAAAGTGATCTTTTTGAGTCGACAAAGTCTTGGAGACGTCGTTATAGGCCTAGAATAATACGACGATATTTAGCTGCAATCAGTAGACTTTCTCGAACTCTTCAATTTATGCTCCAAAATGCATGCCTTTTAGCTATCCTTCACCAAAGTAACTCCAAAATTACTGCAATTCTCTAATATCAAACGATTTAAGCAACAATTACTTTGCGATAATTATATAAAATAGGTATAATTACTAGGTCAAATGATGCTATAAAAGTGACGTTATTGATGTCCATCAAAAAGCTCAGTACCAATGGTCCCTAGTGCTCCATGAGCATCCTACACTTAATCCCTCAGCCATCAATACGGTAATCCTCCAAAATCAATACCTGTACTTTGTGTACCTCCCTCCTATATATCCTAGTCAATCTCATCTCAAAATCCTCAATATCAGCCTCAGTGTACTGTAACCCCTCGTACCTAAGAAATAGGTGTCTCTGCTCACGCGGTGGAAGAGCCATATCTGCAAAATTAATGAGGATAACACAAAGATTATAGAAATTTAAACCTTTTGGTTTTGGAGGGAGAATACGTGTAAATTCATAAAGGATGCGATTTAAAGGATCAATAATTGCTTGATACGCCGTAACAGTTATTTAGTATACGACGTATAGTCTAAAACTCAGGATCCTTATCTCATCAATACGTCGATTTTAATTGTTAACGATACGCCCGTAATTGAGGTTATACAAATAGGGTAAAAATCTTGTCAATACGCCGTATCCATGTGAGTGGATACGCCATATTGATTTGCAATATGAAAACGAAAGGGGGTTCCCCTGTTTACCCATTTTAACCCAATTAAAATTCACAATACTTTCTATATCTAATTCAGGGGAAAGTCATTCAAACAAAGGCATATCTCCTAACATCATAAACCAAACCCTAATTCTAATTTGGATCGAAATAGTAAATCGAAAAGAAAAAGGAAAAGATTATTACCGTTTGATTGTGATAAAGGAGGGTGCTTATTAACAAAAGATCTAGAACAAGGGATGATCTCCAAAAAAATTTAGTGGTAAAATTTATGTGTGTGTGTGGTGAAAGATATATGGTAAAAACAGATCTGGCGTATTGATTGAGTTTTTATACCCAAACTGAATACGCCGTATCGAGTTTTGCATGATACGTCGTATTGGCGAATTTTGTTGACTTAGTCAACGCAAGTTAAAAATAGTGGATACGCCGTATAGGTTTTACCCTAATACGCCGTGTCCATCCTTGGAGACCAATTTTCCTAAAATAAAGCAAAGAAAACGTACCTTGGCCTCCGTAACATTAGCATACAATCACCATCCTTATAATACCGCTTAGGATCGAACGGAATGCCGAACGGTACATACAAATTCATAATAAAGCATAATAGCACCCCATTGAAAAGATAAATCCAAGTTACGATATTCACATTTAATTCTAAGACAAAGCTTTCCTTATCGAAAATTTTATCAATTTTATCGTGACTTGTTTCCATAAGCATATTTGACCTATATGTATTTAAATTACCCTCCGAATATTGTATTATATCGATTTCATTATCATCATTGTCCTCGTCCGATTTTAAATCATTGGGATGAATAACGTTGAAACGGAATAGATCGTTAAAGTACAAAACGTTTTGTTCTTCTTTATCATATTCAGACAATGATGTTTTGTTTGTTAAATCAAATTCATCGACATGTGGAGGGTTTCAAATTGGTTCAGTTAATAAATCTGATTTAGATGTTAGAGCATCATTGTAAACAATGGCTAGAAATTCATTCTCAAAATCTTTAAAGAAGTCTAAATCATCAAAACAACTGATACAAGCTCATGTGATGGAAGTGAAGGCATGACTTTTTTATTATCATTTTCTAAATCCGGTTTCAAATCATTGGTAGAAAAAAATTTATAAGAAAATGAGTTTTTCTTAAAAATTATCATGTAGTCTTCATCGTCGGAATCGTCAAACGAAATTCTAAAGTCAATTTCATTGTTAAGAGAACTTACCGTGGGTTCACAAGATAGTGTTTTTGATGATACCTTGTCACTAAAGGTTATAGCTAGGAAATCGGTTTCAACGGATCTGAGGTCGTGAATGTCTTCATCATTCCAGATCTTACCATACTTAGCAGTTTCCTAGTTAAACACTTTCCCACATTTTCAAGCTTTTTCTTCCTCGAGCCTGATGTATTCCTCTATACTAATGTTCGGTCGTCCATCCTGAAACAATCTTTCTAGAAAAACTATTAAGTAACCAATACGTCGTATTCAGTAAACTGAATACGCCGTATCACACAAACAGAATAGACAAGCAGGAATATAAACCACTCTAAATTACACTAATCTAATTAACACTACTCCTAAGGGCTAGATCTAATCTAATAACCAAAACATAAAATAAAAATCAAGATTAATTTTCACTCCCCGGCAAGGGCCCCAAAAACTTGATGTGTATATTTAAGATGTTTCAAGTTTTAAATTTATATTTTACCGACTTAACCAAAAATGACACTTTAACAGACAGTGTACCCGGTTGGTGGTAGATTCGTGGTAAGTAGGGTGTCGAACACTTAAAGCGAGGTTAAATCTCTCAATTTATTTATTTTTTGGTTATCTAATCTATGTTAAATCTAATCTAAGTCAAACCTATGCTAAACCTATGTTAGTTCTAATCCTAATTCTAACAGGTAAAAATGGGGTTTTAGCCTGAGAGACAAACACAGGTTGGTCGGTGACTACAAACAATTCAAGACACTTTAACCCACGTAAGCTAATTAACAGAAGATAAATGTATTAACCATTATTAATCCGATTAGAACATTGGTTTGTTTATTTAGTGCAATGATTTCTTCTCTCGAGGTGGCATATCATTCTTAAGACTTAGGCGGGACTTCTTCCTAAGACCTAGACACATTAATTCTGTCACAATTAAAGCATCCGCATAAAGCATCCTTATTTGCTGATTATAATCTATCTTAGGGATTAAAGCAATTGTGATCTTGTTAAACCATAGCTCATAGAGACTTTACCCACTTGCTGCTTAATGGCATTCTATACACTAGTAGTCCACTTGTCTAATTATTCAATGGAATCAGTACGTTATTTGTTGAATTATCTAGGTTCACCTTCTAGTCAACACATTCAATAAACCATTGGCAATATCCAATTAACTAGTTAAGCCTGAAGCGTATCCTAGACACAAATTTAGAAGGACAATACTTGTGATCCTATGATTCTAGATGTATAAATCACTATATGGAGAGCTATCTCGGACTCTAGATTACTTGGTCCTTATCACTAGATCCAGTTGAATGATAGGTCGCATACGAAAGTACGTAAACAAGTATAAATTGATAAACATAAACAAGCATACAACGATAAATCAAGAAAACAAGATAAACAATACCAAACATTCAAATCTTTATAATAATGGCTAATACCCGAAGGTATTAGCCTTCAAACGTCATAATAAATACAAGAGCAATTATTTAGCCAAGGTAAACTAACCGAGTTAACGAATGATACCAAAAACTGAACGATTACTAAAGTATATGGAATTACACGTTGTCTCCTATGGAATTGATAACGTTGCTTGACCTCTTCTGCTCTTTTTCTCCTCTGAAAATCGACTTTTGTGGTTTAGGTATCGAGAATATGATTTAGCACACTTAAAACTCGTTTTTGAGTTTTGTATTTATAGGGTCTGGAAGTCGGTTCGATACGGCGTATCCAATGGGTTGGATACGGCGTATTGGAGTTTCTTGGAGTAGGGACCACGTTTGATATCTTTCAGAATATTCACATACTATATCTTCAATACGGCGTATTGACATCTTCTTGATACGGCGTATTGAGCTTCATTCCTTTGTGGTATTTGGTGAGTGCAGGCACGGATACGCCGTATCTTCCTTGATGGATACAGCGTATTGGTATTCAGAATAGTAATCTTAAAAATATCTTCATTTAAGCTCCAGAATGCGCGCCTTTTGCTAATATTCACCAAGTACTCCATAATTACTGCAATTCTCAAATATAAACGATTAAGTAACAATTCTTTACAATAACTATACAAAATGGGTTAATAACATGGGATAAATGATGCTATAAAATAGACATTATTTTATGTCATCAAATACCAATTATGTGGCACATGAATCTCTTTTTCCGATTGGTGAAATTTTCCACCTCTAGTAAAGGAGCAGCATTTAACTGGCCACCACTATATTTAAGAGTCTGTGATACTTCTGCTGCTATTTTTAATAGATCTTGATTTTAAAAATCTTTTGAGCAGTTGTGTAAAAACTTTGAAAAGATTTTATAAATCAAACTGCTCTAATACCACTTGTTGGTCCCCTTGAATGTGATATATGGTTTATTAAGTTAAACTAATCACATTTCATGACAACAAAGTGAGTTTTAAATAGATAAATATTAATAATATAAAGAACAAGTTTAAAACACACAGAAGTAACTTTTCAACATATAGGTTCTTATTAGAATCAAATAAAGAATCTATGACACACCTTGCTTGCGGAATAGCAAGGTGGTTGAATGACAATTGGGGTGTTATCTCCTTTGAACTTAGTCTCTAACCAAAGTTATGAGAGTAAGAAAACAAACAACTTAACTAGAACTGAAGCTTTAGCTTCAGTAGTTCCATTCTGTTTGTTTGAGAGATAAATGAACTCTTTAATGTGTTTCACTTTAATTGGAAGAGATGACATTTACTCTCAATATCCCTTTCCTTTTATAGGCAAAGGAATTAGGGTTTACAAGTTAACCTAGTACGGGTGTCATGCATTAGATGGGTGGTTGAGATACCATTTAATGCAGACATGTTTTAAGGTACTAGGTACAGTCCTTTAGGAAAAGTTGTTGTACTTCTATACCAACTTTAGAAGTATCTGTTCCCAAGGAGATTGATTTATTCCTTTTGACTTAAAGCAATCTTTTTCCCGCCTTGTAAACCTTCTAGAAGTGAAACATTTCGTTTCAGTCTTCTGTTAAGGAGATAGACATCGTTCAGCTTGGAATTGTCAACCAAGCTGAACTGAAGCTCTTGCTAAGGTCTTGTCTTTGGTTTTTGTACCACCATATAAACTAAAGTGAAGATGATCTTGATCTTCTAAGTACCCGAAAAACTAGAGCTAAACTTTCTTCAGTGACTCAAGCTGAACTTTCTTCAGCTTGATTAATACTTAAGGGACTTTATGTTTAAATCTACTGAGAGAATGAAGGGCTCAAGAACTGACCCCAACAATTTCTTTAGATCGATTGTCGTTGCTTGGTGCTAAATTTTGTCAATTTAATATTGTCATTAGAATGGCAGAGTTACTCTTGAACATCTCAAACCGAGGAACAAAAACAAAACTTTAGAAGCCAAGGTGTACCGTAGATGGGTAGCCCAAAACGCTCCAAAGCTAACGCCGGTTGGTGATTGTTGTATAGTGCTTGAAAAACATGTACGTTCAATAAATTTAAATTTCTAGCAGGTGTATGAATTAGTAATATTTATCTTATGATGTTTTAATGTGCACAAGGCAATGTCATCTAGGCGATTATGAATGTCAGTGACATTGAGTACTTCATTCGGATTCTCAAACTTCATTCCGCCTATAGGGTATGTATTAGCCTTAAAATATGTCAAAATATACATGCTGCAGGAGAAATATGCATGAATGAGGAGAAATATGCATGCTGCAGGCGAAATATGCATGAATCATGCAAAATGTGCATAATTCAGGCGATTTATGCACACAGGTACATTGGGCAAAATATGTCAGGCGAAATATGTCATTTTTCATCAGGCGAAATATGTAAGGTTTCATCAGGCAAAATATGTACCAAGCGAAATATGTAGCCAGGTGAAATATGCATACTTTCAGGAGAAATATGTAGCCAGGCAAAATATGTAACCAAGCGAAATATGCATGCAGGCGAAATATGCATGCAGGTGAAATATGCACTCAAGTGAAATATGCATTCAGGAGGAATATGCACAGGCGATTTATCCACTCTGTATTTAGGCGATTTATACACCTGTTTTCTTCAATAACCAATCTTAAACACCTTCACAACACCAAAGCAAACACAACACTTAATGCTAAAATGATCATATATTAAAGATTCACTAAAACGTCAAAATGGCTATGGATTTAGATTCTTAATGTCAAGTGATCACGAAGTTGATTTGGTATCCCTTATTTGAGATTGAAGTGGGTTTCACAAAGGTGTCTACTTATTTCATCATCGAGACTTCCTTCTACATTCTCCCCCTTTTCTTTAAACCCCCTCTATCGATTGATGACTTGCTTGAACGTATACAGCTTATGATTAATACTTAAAATATCTAGTTATACCCGATGTAAGGAGTTACATTGTAGTACTCACGGGTTATAGCTATCACTTAAATGAGTTACATTGTAGTGCTCAGTGTCACAAGCAAATGCAGATGTGGATAGTTTCAAGAGGTGTGGTACTTCTAATACTTTTGATGTTGGGTATAGGGTACTTAAAGATTTAATCTTGCACCGTTCTTCAATCAACAATAGTGCAAGCTTAAGTAAAAAATTTGGGTGATTTTACTTCAGTTTCAAGTTTGGTATATCGAGTTTACTTCACCATGTGGTCACAATAATAGCCGACAGAATACGAGGTTGGTAAGAGAGTTTAAAGGTTGATCGAGTCAATAGTATATATATATATATATATATATATATATATATATATATATATATATATATATATATATATATATAATATAGGTAAATCGGCAAATCACCAAAGCGATAAACCAACTCACAAATAAAATATAATTCCGGAGGTATCGACTTCGAAAGTAACCCCTTCTAGTCGTTTCCCGGGTCGTTTTTTGTTCCGACGAGGCGTGAATTGAACTTTTTGTTGAAGTTTGTGATCGGGATTTTGAATAGTTCAAAGATTTTTTATTTGTTATCGATATTTGATGACAAAATATCAAAAGCATAAAAAAAGGCAATTTAAAAATTATGTCAATTACCGATTCTAAATTAAAAACGTTAACGGAATTAAAAAACGCGACAAATTAAGCAACTAAATCAAATTTTAACCCTAATAATAATCGCAAAAAAGAAACATGGCAATTACAACTATCATGCTAAAAATAAAGAGGCTAATAGAAGAAAAAAGGCTAAGAGAAGAGATATACCAAATATGATGAAGAGTGCAAAAATAACGAGATGAGACCCGCTCCATAAACTTTAACCCCGCATCCATAAACCACGAGCCAAATCAAACCGATAAACCAAATCACATATGCCACTACTCCTAATTAAATCAAAAAAAGGGAAAAGGACAAAACTCCAAATTGCCGCTCTATAATCCAAAAATTATCCTACTGTTCGAAATTGAAAGACAGAAATGAAATATTGAAAAGATGATATCAACTGCGTGAATGAATGTTCCCTTTTTGTGCCTGCTGCTTTCCAACTACAAATCTGTAACAAAACCACAAATTCGAATCTAATCTATGGACCATAAATTCGTTCCAGAAATATAATCGATGAATCAAATCATGCCTCACAAAGAACTGTTGCTACTAAAAGATACATCGAACCATCAATTCAACAAACCGGACATCAATCGAACCAATCTTCGATACAAATCAAAAGGAATCCAAAACTTGAGAAGAGTATTTGCTTACAAAAAAGTAAATTACAGGAAAAGTAGAATAAGAAAAAGCTTTAAAAACTGTAAATAATTTAAAACAGAGCTACACTACTCCTAGATGATTTTCAATGTGTGATTTTCATCCCTATTTATAGGGGAATGTTGTGCATCTTGTGAGGAAAGACTGTCAATCATCTTCAAAACCTTCTAAAATTGCTTATGGAAAGCAATAATCACAGCCAATCAACTTAAAACCGCCCATTTATTGCTTTGACATTTCCCATTTAATTTGAAACTGCACATTAATTGCTTTGACCTTGACCATTCAATGCGCCATTTTTTGCTCATATTTTATTATACTTTCAAATGAAGATGAAGCGGGTAACGGGCATTAGTGTAGGGACTAACGATGTCATGGCTTGAGGACTAACGATGTGATATGTTTCTGGTGTGGAGACTAACAGTCGTTAAGTCCTTATTTGGGCTTCTTTCTTGGGCCGATTCTTTTTATTATTATTTGGGCCGGTTTGCAAAATGTCCTCGGCTCCGGCTTTTCTTTACAATCTCGTGCTCGGTTTTGTCTGATTTTTGCCTTGTTTTTGTCTTTTTATTGATATCTGATACCTGCACAGTACACAACACAAAACAAGCATATATTTGGCATTTTATGTCTATTTTAAGTCATTTAAACTCGTTTTATTGAGATAAAGGTATGTGTATTTAAGCACATACCAAAGGTTAAGATGTAATCAGCAATTCTTACGGGATATTATTGTGCTATTACAAGACAATGGTACTTCACAGTCTAAGCAAAATTTTCAAAGTTCTTCAATGACGTTCGTAACTTTTCAAGATTTGTGATTAAGACAAGAACTTCTTGAGTATATGGATGTACACGACAATCATATCTTTCCAAGAGTTTTGCAAACCATCATATGGGGGGGAATCGTGTTACCGTGTTGAGGTTTTTTGGTATCAATAAAGCGGAGCAATATGCATATAAACTATTGGTTTAGAAGATTCGTGCAACGTGTACTTTGTTTAACTTCCAGGGGGAAGTAGTGTACTCTACTTCATCTAGTATGGTTAGGGTGAAGTATGCTGCAAATGTGAGAAGAATTATCGTTGATTTCTTGCATGTACCTCCGAACGGATATTCACTGAGACCCAATGACAAGAAGCAGCAATATTTGGTGTGATTTACTTCTTCTACAAAATTCGCTATGCACATCAATGACAAATAAAAGATTGTTCAAACTACATTAAAGTTTCAAAATCTGCTCAAGATAGGGATGTTGGTTTGGGGGAAGCTGATTCAGAAACTTCGTCAAAAAAGAGCCTATGAAGAAAGCTTTTCAAGACATGATGCATGGATTGGGGGGGAAGTTAATCCAACTCATGCATACTACAATGGTTCCATATCAAGTAAAGACACAGAAGATCCAAGATGGAGTACAAGTATCAAGACAAGAAGCCACAAAATGAATTGGAAGCACTTTGGAAGACTTTATTTTTAATGCAATTGTAGTTTTTAGGAACATTGTAAGTAATTCCCTATGTCCACATATTAGGTAAAGATTGTTAGCCTTAAAATATGTTGACTTATATGGAATTACACTAGATAATGTAAGGTGTGACACGTAGGGACTAATAATAACGAGTTAGGATAGTTATGTGTCACATGCCCTATAAATACCCCTCCTATACTTCCATAGGAGGGTGAGGATAATCATTTGTACATCTCTTAAGTGTGTGTTTCTCCTTCTCTCTCTAGAAACACACACACATCTTCCCTTTTTTCTCTCATTCTTAATAATATGGCTCGATTTTATTTCTATCTTCCCCGACCTCTGGATCGTGTTTTGGTTATGAATCTTATGGTTAACACTATGCGATTCCAGTTGCGAACCAACAAGCCCCTGGAAACAGCATCAAAAACAAAATGAGTCTCAGCTTCGGGAGATACACTAAATTTGAAGCCATATCAGCGGTTGGCTTTCCAAACCATTTCTTTGACTTCGTTTTGTATAACCAGCTTTATTTTAAGATACATCAGCCAAACAGCCAGGGAAAAATCCAGCATCCTGTTCTCAGAGGTAATGCGTGGCTACATTATTTATCTTTTGTAAACAAAATATCTAACTTGCGGCTTCTTTTTGTTGACAGGCAGGGGAGTAACATTTTTGTTAAAAAGGGCATAAGCTGAAGTGAACTAAATTAAGCTAGACAATGTGTGCTTTATGGGGCTGACAGATACTTATTAAGCTTATGAGCTTTATTTGCTTTTTCCTTTGAGGTTGTTAAGCTGCGAAATAAGCTAGAAAAACTAGTTGAATAACGCTACTAGGACCTAAGTGGTACCCTAAATATATAGCTAGGTCACTTAATAAGCCCTAAAATTAGCTAATTTTGCCAGAAGCTATATTGAAGATAAGCTGGGATCTTAATAAGCTATGTTAACAGTTTTAATATAAAACAGAAAAAGTGCTACTTTTAAGCTACTATTAAGCTATTTAAATAAGCTTTCTAATTAAACTAAGCTGCTAAACCTAATAGCACTACCTATAAGCTATATGAAAAAGGCATAAAATCCTAGGGTCTAGTTTCTAAATAAGCTAGAAATGAGGGCTTAACAGTGTGGTCTAGCACCAGGGGAACATGGCAGTGAGCTTAAGGCTTATTTTGGGCTTATGAAATAAGCACAAGTGAACTTTTTAGCCACAACAAAGCACAAACAGATAAAGAGGGTTCTCCAATGAGCTTATTTTCAAAACTTGGGGGCCTAAAAAACAATAAAAGCTGCTGAATTTTGGGCTTAAAGTTGAGGGTTTTCAAAAACACACATGCATACACTTAGCTTATTACTTGGTCAAACCAAAAGGACAGCACAAGGGGTGTTTTGAAATGGCTAGAAACAACAATAATAAGCACACAATGGTGTGCTTAAGCTGCTTATGCAGCTTGAGCACTTAAGCTCAATTTAGCTTATTGAAATTTTGACAGAATTCAAAAGGAACCTAAAAACTTATTTTTAAACTAAAGGTGGTGATTTAAGTGGCCTAATGAAGCCTACACACTCAGCCAAAGTTGGCTGAGTGAGCTTGACCCATACCAAACCCATTATGACCCATTTTGGGTCTAAACCAAACACCCCCTTATTTTATAAAAATCGATTTTTAACTGATTTTAGTGAAGAAAGGGGTGAGATAATTGATTATAAGTGAGTTTTAATCACTTTAAAACATTCTTACACAAGTTTAAACAGGATTGAAAGCTTATCTTACACTTTAAATTTTGAGAATTGTAATAACACAAAAAGAACTCTTAACTTGAATATAAGCTGGAAATATTACAACATAGACATAAAATGAACTGAGTACAACAATTTTAAAGTAAACTTAATTAAATTTTAAACTAAGAAAGTAAAAAAAACGGATTTTTTTCTTTTGCTTGTTCTCTTCTCTTTTATAGCAGCTTAGAGTCTTCACTTGGACTTGGGATGTGTTTGTTGTGAGAGTAGGACACTTCCTAAGCAATCCTAGCCCTTGGTTTGCCCTGTACACCATCTCACCATTAAAGGGGACTTCGGGGTTGAGTGTTTGTGTCAGGGAGAGAGTTATAGGGGCAGGGTAAGGTGGAAATGGGTGAGGGGTGAGCTGGAAAGGTACTTGGGAGAGTGGTATTGCAAGAAAACCGTGGGAAAAAGGGCTGTTTGGTTTTGGCGCGAAGGGGTTACAGTACGGGGTGGGTTGCAGGGTTTAAACGCGAAGAATGGGGAAGAGGCACAAATGGCCCCCCATCTCTCACTCACTTTTCACTTTATTTTGGCCCTTTTTCAGTTATAACAAAGTTTGGAAAGTAACACCTTTAGTCCCTCCGTTTTTATAACAAAAGAGATAAAAGAGGTTTGGTAATATTGCAAAAATGGTCCCTGCTGTTTTATAACTAAAAGGGATAAAAGGGGTTTTGGTTAATTGCAAAACCAGCCCTTGTGTTTTATTTCTTTTGTTTTCTTTATAAAACAACTTTTAAAACTTGGCAATTTTGGCCCCTAAAGTTTAATAAAAAAGGATTTTGGGCTTTTGTTGGGCTTGGGTTTTTATTGGGCTTGTATTGGGCCCACTTGAGTGTGTCTGGGCCCAATAAGGTTTAGGCTTATGTTATTGGGCTTTTTAAGGCCCAATAAGGTACAGGTTTGGTTATTGGGCTTTTTCAAGCCCAATAAGGTTATGGAGTGGGTTTTGTGTGTACAATGGCTGAGATTGGCTGTAACTGGGCTAGGATTGGGCCTTCAAAGTCTTCACAGTCTTTGTCAAATGCACACAAATGGGCTGTTGTAATTGATTGAGGGCCCATTTGGTCTTCACAGTCTTCATAAATATACTATTGGGCTTTCCCGGCCCATCAGATGGGTTAAGATT
>BQNB010067890.1:3331-25972 GCA_026074375.1 Tanacetum coccineum | reverse complement strand
TCAGAAAGTTCAGGTGTGGAAGCAGCAAAAATGATATCATCGACATAGATTTATACCAGAAGCATTTCCTTAGCGTCCCGTCGAATGAACAGAGTTGGATCCACCGAGCCTTTTGAGAAGTCTTGGGATAATCAGGAATGCAGACAACATATCATACCACACGCGTGGAGCTTATTTCAACCCATAAAGAGCTTTCTTTAGCTTGTACACGTAATTAGGGTTATCGATATCCACAAACCCATCCGGTTGGCTAACATAAACATCTTCTCGCAGATCACCATTCAGAAATGCGGTCTTCATATCCATTTGGTAGACGACCATGTTCTTATGAGCAACATATGCAAGAAAAATCCTGATAGCCTCCAATCTTGCGACCGGAGCAAAAGACTCTTCAAAATCAATTCCCTCTTCTTTCTAGTAACCACGAGCCACTAAGCGAGCTTTGTTCTTGAGAATACCTCCTAGTTCGTCTAGTTTCACTTTGTAAATCCACTTCAAAGTTATAACCATAACTTTATTTGGTTGGGGTATGAGCTCCCATACACTAAGACGTTCGAACTCATTAAGCTCTTCTTGCATTGCTTCTATCCAACAGGAATGAGTCAATGCTTCTTTGTATGATTTAGGTTCAACAGTGGTGAGGAAAGCATCGTAGTAATAGAATAAAGTTTGCTCATGTAATTGTAGCCTTGTAGAATCTGGTCTTCCGAGTTCACCAATGATATTTTCAAGTGGGTGATCCTTTGTCCATTTGCTAGAGTGTTCAGGTGGAGTGTGAGGTTGTATCACATTCGATGATGATCCTTGAGATGTTGAGTCTTCAATAGGAGATTCGTTAAGGGGATCATCATGAACAGTTGATGATTCTTCAACACCTTGAGAAATGATTGGAGAATGTTCTTGTACTTGTGATGATTGAATACTTGTTGATGGAGCATCCTGATCAATGGAAGTTGACACAGGAGAATTAGCTAGATCTTCAACTTGTGGAGCAAGAGCTTCTTGAACTAGAGGATCAGCAATAGTTAGGGGATTAAAGTATTCATCGAACATTGGTTGAAATAACATACTCCAATCATCTATATTTGGTGGAATACAAGTTTCTTAAGGAATAGGGTTTGAAATGAGTCATGTACTGGGTGTAGTAGGAGTCATACAATGAAGCCCGGGTCTTGAACTGAATTGTTTAGAAGCCATTGCTGTTAGCTCATCGAACATGACATGAATTGTTTCAGTAATTAATCCGGTTCTTTTGTTGTAGATTCAGAACGCTTTCTTTGCGGGCGTGTAACCAATGAAAATCCTAATATCTTCTTTTGCATCAAACTTTCCTAGATCTGTATTGTCATTGGTGGGATAATAGAGTGCACCAAAGACATGAAGGAATGATAAGTCCGGTTTCTTGTCTTGCATAAGCTCGTATGGAGTTTTGTTGTAGCGTTTATGAATTAATGAACGGTTTTGGGTATAACAAGCTGTGTTGATTGCTTCGGCCCAGAGAAATAATGGAGCTTTAGAAAATATCAGCATTGTACGAGCAGCTTCTACAAGAGTTTGATTTCTCCTTTTGACAATGCCATTCTGCTGCGGAGTGCGGGCTACAGAAGTTTGATGCGAGATGCTAACATATTCATAAAAATCGTGAAGTGTCTGATTGACAAATTCGGTTCCATTATCTGTTCGAACATTCTGGACGGTGGCTTTCAAACAAACTTGAATGTTTTTGATACATTTAATGATGGCCGCAGGAGCTTCATCTTTTTTCTTCAAAAATCTAACCCAGGTAAATCTTGAGTAATCATCGACTATCACTAAGATATACCTTTTACTGTTAATACTTGCTACACGCATCGGGCCACAAAAATCCATATGCAAAAGATACAGTTTTTCATGGTTAGTGTCTTCAGTTTTGGGTTTATGAGAGGATTTCTTGCTTTTTCCTAATGCACATGCTGAACACAGATGATCTTTCTAAAATTTAAGTCTAGGAAGTCCTCGTGCAAGACAATCTTTAGCAAGCTTGTTCAAGTCACCAAAGTTGAGATGTGATAATCGACGGTGCCATAACCAGCTCTTAGTCTTTGACGCTTTGGATAGAAGACAGATCAGAGTAGATTTCAGAATGTCATCAAGAGAAATTGTGTACAAATTTATGTCTTTGGATCCAGAAAGTAGATCAACACCTTCTAAGTTACGAACAAAGCATGTGTTTTTCCGAAATGCAACTTCAAGATCCGCATCAAAAAATTGTCCAACATAAAACAAATTATGTCCAAGCCCTTCTACATACTATACCCGTGAGATAACAACATTTCCCAGCTGATAGTCACCATACCCCATAATCCTTGCAATCTGGTCGTTCCCAAATCTAACAGTACCCAGAAATTTACTGACAAAGTTCATGAGCTGTGAGCGATTCCCTGTCATGTGTTTTGAACATCCAGAGTCTAGATACCAAAGTACTATCTGGACAACCTGTCATGACAAGAGAAGAACACGATGGAATATTTGTAGCATTGGATCCCCAAGTATGATTGGGTTCCGAATAGTTAGCATTCTTAGATTCTACAATCTTAGCTATTCTACTTGAACCTATATTTTTTGAACTTTTGGGTTTCCTGCTATAGACTTTTAACTCAGGTTTTGGTACTTCGACTGAGTGGGTAGTGATTTACTTAGGAGGTACTACGTTAGTGGAAGTGATCCTAGTTAAAGGGCACGAATTACCAACTATAGTGAAAGTTTTGCATGTTGGTTTCCACTTATATCCTACATCAGTGAATACATGACCTGTAGTTTTCCAAACATTTTTTGTTTTATATTTCTTAGCAGATTTAACACGGTTATTCCCATTTTTCACAAAATCAAGAAGACATTTATCATGAACACCATCAAACATAGATTTGTTACAAGTACCACATAAAACAACAGAATTTGTATTACATGCATGCTTAACATCAGCATCACTAATAGGTTTAACAACACAATTCTTTTTATTCACTTTCCTAGGTTGGGCTTCTACTTTATTCTTCATGTTCCTACTTGGTTTTTGCGAGATCCTATCATTCTTTTTATTGCCTGTAGGCTTTGATCCCCAATGACTAGTAGAACACTTCACTCCTGTAGAAGACAACACAGGTGTGTTAGAATCTGATGTTTTGGATAACTCTACCTGTTTAGTATTGTTTGAGGAAGTGAGTGGTTCAACAAACCTAACTTTCTTAACTTTGTTTAAGGGAGTAATAACAACCTTTTTAGCACTAGGTTTAATCACATTCGGGCATGTATCGTGAACATAGATTAGCAACTCTTGAATTCTTGTGGCATACATACAGGCAAAGTCTAATTCATAATCTAAAGGTTGTTTCTCTTTAGCTTGTTCGACTATTTCCCAAAGAATATTAGCATGTTTTTGAGTTGTTCTAAGGTAGTCTATGTGAGCATCCCTATTTTGCAATAACTTAGGAGCCAAAGGTTCTAAATCAAGATTAAACATTCCTGGAGCAATAGTAGTGACAGAAGGTATTTGTGAAGAATTTGCAACAGTTTCTTTCCCTTTTATTTTTCGTAAATTATTTTTCAAAGATGTTATCACAAAAACCTTGTCTTGAATTTGAGCTCTTAAATCCTTATTTTCCGCAGATTTTAAGTTCAGTTGATTAATTAAAGAGTCACTCTGTTCTTTGTTTCGAACACGTGTTGTTTTGATTGAGTCAAACTGATCTTTAAAAACTTGTTTCACATGATTAATTTATTTACAAAGACGCTCGTTTTCATAAATTAAATGTGCCATACTATTCTCCAGTTCCACATTTTTGGTCGCTAATTCACACAAATCAGTATTAACATTTTCATCCTTGGACTTTTCTCTCATTGATTTGATTATATCCTTCAACTTACAAATTGTTGTGTCTTTGTCTTGTTGCCGAGCTTTCAAATCATTCATTTCAAAATATTCTAGAATTTCCAGAGCGTTCTAACTAATGCAAGATTTATCTTTTTGAAAAAGTTCTTGTTGTAATTGATTTGATACTTCAAGAGAAATACAATGTTTTTCAAGTTGAGAATTATTTTTCAAAAGATTATTATAGGCTTGTTTTGATTTGGAAAGCTCAGCACCAAGAAGCAAACACTTATCACAAGATTCACATAATTCCATACTCACAGAATCATCATTCACAGACATAGAATTCATTACAGTTATCATAACATCTTGAGACATGATTTTTTTTAAGAGTCAATCATTTTCTAAAAGAAGTTCTTTCTTTGCAATTTTCACACATTGTTTATCAACTGAAGATTGTTGAACAACCACTTCCATTTGGTCAAAAATTGTTTTTACTTCCGTTATTTCATTTAGAATATCTTTATCAAACACATTGAAGATGTCTTTTAAAGATTTTAAAAATAGAATAATTTCCTTGTTAAAAACAGCTTTTGTATGTTCAAACCCCCATTCACCTTCTTCAATAACAGAAGGTGTAGTCCTCTTCTTTACTAGAGTGTCAAATTGGGCGAGGTGGAATTTAAGCTTTTTAAGGCTTGCATTCACTAAACTCACCTTAGGTGGTTCACTAGGAACATCTACTATGAGAGGTGGTGAATAAGAAGGTTTAATGGTTGGATTGAGTATACGAAACCAAAAAGTTTATTCAGCTGATAATTCTTGTTGTGGAGTAAAACATGTTTTAAAATCCTCAGAAAGTCTGTTTAATTGTACATAATCAATGGGTTTATGAGGAATTTTCTTTTCAACAACTTCTGGATTATTTTCTTTTTCATACATTTTTTATCGACTTACTTCTTCCAAAATCAATGTTTCTTCATCATCAATCATCATGAGTATTAGAGATAACAACACCATCATACAAGTTTGGTTTTATCCGCTGAGCTTTCTTGAGATAATACGGATTTTGATAACGTAGAGCTTGTTTGTGTATATTATCATAAAATGCTTGAGGCTTAGTTAACATGTGCACTGTTTGAGCAGATTGACCCACTTTGTAAATGATGTTATCAAGTTCCTTTATCTTCTTTTCTAAATCAATTTCATTTTCTTGATATTTATTTTCCTTTTCTTTTGATTTGTTTTGAAAAACATTGAATTTTTCCAATAAACATTCCTTTTCTTTGATTTGTTTTGAAAGATTTTGTTCAAGTGAGTCAACTTGTTCTTTGAGTGCCAGTTTTTCTTGAATCATATCATCCATTTGAGAATCAATCATTTTTTCATGACTACTTAAATCAATATTAAGACGTTGTTCAATTTTTTTGACTCTTTCCTTAAATCTCTCAAGCTCAACGGTTAAGGATTCATTACACTATTCCTTATTGGTCTTTTCCTAGTTATGTTCATGATTAGTCATTTGTTCAGACAATTGTTCAAGCACAGATAAAGTTATTGAATCTTGTTGTGCCTGCAAATTAGTATCTTGAACATTTCCCTGTTGTGTTTTTCCAAATATTGAGAATATGGAATGATTATCACTATATATCTCATTATCTGAAAGATCCATATCAGGTGATTGTTCAAAATCGTGCATTGCATGCACACTTTGATTCTCCATATCATGCAGATATTGTTTAGGATTAGGTACCTCAGAAATAACATCTGAACCATAGCTTTAAATGTTGGCCATAAGAACCACTTGTGCAGTTGCGAGATCATCATAGTCAGAATCATAAGTGTCGAGATCCTCAGTTTGAAAAGCAGTGTTATGAGGGATAATGGTAGGAGCTTGAATTGCTTGAGTTGCTGGAACACCCGGATCTGCAAGAAATGCGAGTTGCTCTTCATCTAATATATGTCATGCGTCCTGAGTTTTTGCTAACATTGCTTTCTCCCTATACCATGCAGCATTCCTTGGTCATTTTGGCTTAGTACACTGTTGAGCCATATGTCCTTCTCCTTTACAGTTATAACATGTAACAATCCTCTATTTTCCTTAGTTACTCCTACTTGCCGCTGGAGTGAAAGTTCTTATTGTACCCGCAGCATAACAAATTTGTCTCCCCTGAATTGGTTGCATGGTTACTCTTCCATCACTGATGGTGACTTGTTGTCTTGGGTTTGACGAGTTTCTCAGCTGATTGTTTATGGTAGGAAAGCAAGAAGTGACTACAACAGACAAGAGTGACATCACATGGTTGATAACATCAATTGGATCATCACCTCATTTGAAAACAGGAATAGTTAGACCGATGTCTAATTGGGAAAATTCAGATTGTTGATTGAATGTAGGAGAGTATTCACTTTGATGAATGGATGCTGGTGGAGAATAAACATTGTGCTGAACTGCGGTTTGATGATTGATTGGTGGATAAGTGATTGTTTGAGGTGTTGGTGACTGATTGATTGAGTATTATGGTGATGCATACTGTGAATATTGATATGGTGAAGCAAATTGTTGAGTTTGTGAATTCGGATAAGAGTGTTGATAAGATTGATAAGGAGACTGTGTCATTTGGTGAGATGCAACTAAAGCAAGAGGATTAGCATTGGGTTTATTTATCAATCGAACTTTATTTGCATGTCGTTCATGTTGTAGAAAGTGAGCATGAATCTGATCGATATTAGTAGTATGCAAGTCTTTGACCAATTTAACATCAGTGGCGAATTTACTCCATTCAACAGGTAAAGTGTTGAGAAACTTTGTATTGACTTGAAACTGCTCCAGTGGCATATTGTATATATTCCTATCATTGAGTAGTAACATGAATCTTAAGTAATACTCTTGCAATGACTCTCCTTTTTTGTATGTAAACTTATCAAATTCATCGTACAACTTGCACTCTCGTTCTTACTTTGTTAACGACGTTCCTTGCATGAGCATTTTGATTTTCTCCCATAGATCCTTGGCTACACGATGTTGACTAACAAGAGCATAAATTTTAGTTGGAAGGGCTTGTAGGATGATGTTGATTGCTTTGATGTCACAGTCAGCTTGAATGGTTTCTGCGGGAGTTAATTCAGTATAATCCTTTGGTTTGGTTATGCCATCCACTGTGACTGTTGGCCAAACAAGTGGACCTTTTTCAACAGAAGCAAGGATCATTCTACCATGAGGTCGATTCAACATATAAAGTTCCATTATGCTTTTCCATGAGTCATACAAGTTTTTTCAAGCATCGGTGGTTTGTTGTCTCCACCCGAGAGAAGTGACTTATCGGCAAGAGTCGTCATTGTTAAAGTGGTATAAAAAAGATTACTGATTGATCGATCGGTGGTAGAAAGTAATTATGTTTAATTAAGTTGTCTTTTTAAGTCTTGAAATAATTCTTTATACTACACGGGATTTTACAATTCTTGACAAAACCGGGAAAAACAAGTTAATGTTTCACGGGATTTTACAAGTCAAAGAAATAAACTGTATAATTAAAAAAATGAGTTGTTCGGTTTCAACTGCAGGAGTTGTTCGGTTTCAACTACAGGAGTTGTTCGGTTTGTACTACAGTGGAGTTGTTCGACTTCTACTACAGTGGAGTTGTTCGACTTCTACTACAATGGAGTTGTTCGACTTCTACTACAGTGGAGTTGTTCGACTTCTACTATAGTGGAGTTGTTCGACTTCTACTACAATGGAGTTGTTCAACTTCTACTACAATGGAGTTGTTCGACTTCTACTACTAGAGTTGTTCGACTTCTACTATAGTGGAGTTGTTCAACTTGCACTGCAGTGGAGTTGTTCGACTTGAGTTGTTCGACTTGAGTTGTTCGACTCGAGTTGTTCGACTTCCACTATTTAGAAACCCAAAATTTTAAAAACACAAAAAGACACTTTTTGATCGGTTTTTTGCAAAAAATCTTGTACAACTAGTGATACTAAACCTATAGGAACAAGAAAAATGAAAACTTTAAGGTTTTTAAGCCGAATAATTTAAAATTAAGATTTTGCTCTTTATATGATTTTCGAACACAAAATGTAACAAAAAATGATGTTTTTCTTTATTCTAAGCTTGTACACCTATATCATAAAGATACTAGATCAGATTTACCAAGGTAAATGATCTTTTAGTATACACTATTGCTTTGAAAATAAAGAAAAAATAATGGAAGGACGAAGTTTAGCAAAAGAACACACGAAACAAAAAAATAAACACAAAAACTAAGCACACCACTCCATGGCTCTTGATACCAATTGTAGAATACAAGTAATCTTTGATATATTATGCAAGAACTAGAGAAAAGTGAGTTGGATGGAATCTAGAGAGAGAAAGTATACATTGAAAATAGAATGTATTATGTGTGAATGAAATGAGAAGAATGAACCAACCAACACCCTCTCCACACTTTGGAGAGGGTATTTATACCCTAACTAGGCCGGCCATGGGCCTTGTAAGGCTTTCCATAGGCCTTGGGCCATGTTAGCTTAACAAACTATTCTTATGACTAACTACGGGCTTAGACTATTACATATTGGTAGTGACTGAGACTTTTCTTGTTTCTAACGTATTGTATCCCTACCCATTTTTATTTAGTTTTTATAAAGGGGCGTGGTGTAATAACCTACGGTGAAGGGATTCTGTGGAAATAAATGATGTGTGCGGCCGTATCCGTGAAAATGACGGTTTGATTTGAAAACTGTAGAAACATACACAGTGATTGCTTGCCCTATTTATACTATGTCCTCGACAGTTGTGCCTAATTGGATGTTTGACACGTGTCCTCCACTTACTTTTTTTGGATGGCTAAGATTAAAAGGCAGGTGAAACGGTTGTGGGCCCACACGTCCCATCATTCAGCTGTCTTCGCTGTTTCTTGATAAATGGGCCCTATTATTACGCTGCGAGGCTCAGGATATGGTTTCGAAGGTTGAGTGTTTCCAGGAAGGTTCGTGTTTGTAGTCTAGCAACCGTAACCACGGTCCCGACCACGGCCACAACTCCTAGACTGGGGGGACATGATGACGTATAGTATGGACCAGCCTGACTCACTCATACTATTATGGGATTGGTAGCCGATAATGGGCCTCTCGCCTACGCATCAGGGTCGCGGCTACCGGCATGATGTCTGTGACCGCGGTATCTTCACAAGTTATCGTTAAGAAAGGATAACCTAATTAAGTAAGAGTTATTCTTTACTTATTTAAATCAGTTAGGATAATTCCGAATCCCTACGATTTCGGCCGTGTCTTGGGCCGAAAGTTATGGAAACCCTAAGGATTATTTAGTCTATAAAAGGAACTCAATCATCATCAATACATGTATCTCTTGCAAACTAAAACCCTAATTACATTTGATTACTCCCAAAAACTATATACTTACTCTCACTCCGGAGTCCAATCGTGGGATCCGCTCCCACGATAAGATTAACGGTGTTTCATTCCTTGTGCAGGGTCCTTCAAATAAGTTCACTTGGTACAAGAACAAGGTGCTACACATCTGAATAGCTATCTATTCAGACTAAACGAGACCCGACCTAAATTTTGTATCAACAACAACCCAAGATAGTTAATATATGTTATAGCTCATCTACCCATTTTGCCAACCTTGAACGAAAGCAACACAAATGACTAACCGAAAGTAGAGTCAAACAATAGAATTCCCTATTAGACTTTCTATAAAAGTTTAGGAAGCAAATCTAACAAACAAATCATGTATTGCAAATGTACAGTAGGATCTGTTGGGGTCACACTGCAGAAGGAAAACATCTTGCATACACACTAGATATCTAAAAGCTAATTTACGACAACAAGTAGGTACTTCGACACAAAACTAGAAGCATCTCGTGTAACTACAAGTATCTCTTCTAACACTCTAAACATACAAGAAGTTCTGAGTGACAAGGTGAATCATTCAACAATGAAGGGGTTCATTAGTGTTATATGTCTTTATTTATCATTATTTAACACATTTTTTATTACAAAACTAGATAAAAAACATTATGGGTCAACACAACATGTTTCAAAACACAACCCATTTTGAAACAAACTCATTTTGACCCTTACCTATAGCCTACTATTTTTCCACCTTTAGTTCTAAGTAAGATTTCCAACATGGTTATTTCTTCATATTAACTCATTCTTTTGTAATTTGTCACAGATTCTAAATTTCATCACGAATATATGGATGTTTATAGCAGCAAAAATAACTGGTTTGTACATCTGTTAGAGGGCTGTTGTAGCAGCAACCGTGATGTTTTTGCTGATTCTTCCAGGATCAGTTTATGGAATGCGTTAAGCTAGAAACAAGGAGAAGCTACAAGAGAGTATATGTGGTTTCTGGTGGGATTGCAGAGCTAGCATTATCATTAATAAAGACATTTCACCACAAAGAAGAAGTTGCCTTATGTGGTTCAATTGTCATAACTATATACAATCAATAGATAACTCAAACCTCACTACGAAAAAGAAGCAGCCTTAATCACCCTCTGTAATTCGCTCTCTACATCACTCAAACCAAAATTCTTCTTCACTTCCCTATGCCCATTCGCCTCACCACCACCGATGCCACTCTTCTTAGCCCTCCACTGCTCAAATATACAGTTTAGGACTAGTCGCAACAAAACATATTCTAAAAGTCTAATAATTCAACTTCATGGACACTCAGAAAGTTGATTATCTTATTATCACAGCGTAAAATACCATACGCACATAATCACATTCAAAAGCAATGCCAAACATCCCTGACTTCTAAAAATTCATAAGTCACAGTTTCACTTCACCCAAAGCAACAAATAGATAGAAACTTAGGAAAACAAATTAACTAAAGGCACTCCAAAAGGATACTACTCGAAAGAATAATCAAACAAACATGGATTAAACTATCTTCTTATTGCCTTCGTAATCAAATCTATACACAATAAACTATAAGACGCATGTTTATCACATATCTCATTCTAAAAGTAAACCTCATCAAGTTCTGTATATTAGATAAACTCCATACAGAGCATCCCGTAATTAAGTCTAACACTCCACTAAATATATATCCTATTTCTACAAGTTCTAAAACGCTCATCAAATCAGACACGTAACATTTCAAAATTTTAATCAGATTAACAGGAAACTTGCTCCAATTCTATCTAAACTTATCAAACTAAAGTTACAATAAACAAAACTTTAATAAATTCAATCACATTAACATAACAAATTTGCACAAGTTCTATAAATTACACCAAACCAGAATATAGGAAGAACAACGCCACATGAATAAAAGTCAAAACAGTGATTACTTCTTGAATTGACCCAAATAAGATTATTGACCCGAGTTGTTAGATTATGGTAGTTGGACTAGCGCTAATACAACTAGAAATGTGTGAGCTTATTGGGGGCACATATGTTAAGACACAAAGATTACGTTTATTATGTATTTGATATATATAACTCATTTATATTTATTAAATATATAATATGTTTCACGAAATATATTTAAACGGTCGTTAGTTCCCGTTAGACGCTTAACTAATTTTATATATCTGTTAAATAAATAAAAAAGAGAAGGGCTTAAAATGTCAAAATGGAAACCCTTGTCCTCCTTTTTGGAGGATTCTAAAAAGGGATTTGCGTGTAAATTATAGTGATAATGATGAGTGTTTAGGATAAGATGAAAGAGTTGTGATAAGCTTAAGACTTGAAGATTATCTTCATGGTTTTAGATTTTATCTACAAATAGGGTTGAGATGCTATTTAAACACCTCCCCTTTTCCTTGTTATGTGGCACTGCACAATTATCATATCCCTAAATAGACACTTTAATGCCCAAATAAAAAGCAGATTCATTTTCTCCTTTTTAGTCCACCAATTGGCAATAAATAAACCATAATGGTCTTTGTCCTATTTGCATTGATAAGGCGTGTAAACAAAGATACCAAATCATTGTTTATATAATCTTACTCTCTTTTATTACCAATTGAACGTATACCTCTTTGTGGTATTCGATTGGTATTGATCAAGTAGAAGAACACTTGTTGTTTGTTTACGTGAAGCAATGACTAGCATCGTGACGTATTTGATTGATATGTTGTGTGCGCAACCGTAGAGGTGGTAATTTAACCACTAGTTTCAAAGCTTTTAGATTCTCATTGTTTTGTTCAAGATATTCATCAAAGGTTAGTGTTCTTATGTTTATTGTGTGTTAATCATATATGCTAAACTAGATCCATATCCGCTGCGTACTCGTAGTTAAATGGTTAACTAGTTATTAAATCCCAACAGTGGTATTAGAGCTAGGTTCATTTGGTGTTTATGGGTTACACACGAATTAAACACACTAGGGCTGCATGAGAAAATGTTTATTTATTGTTTTATTGGAAAATTATGGCAACAACATGCAATTCTTGCCATAAAGAATAAATAAAGACCTAGAACTAAACTATGTTACTTGTTATTAAGAAGAATAGATTATAAACTAATAGTTAATTAAGCTGCCATGTTATTCTATTCTTTATCTCGGCCTTAAGAGTCACGCAATCATGCTATATGATGAATGTGGTGATCTAGGTACTTTAGCAAGAACCTAGTGAGAGTCTTTTGGTTCTCCGTTTGGAGAAGACTCTTTTGAGAACTCGAGGCATTATATAATTTACTGCTTTTAATATAAGAGTCTGTCTTCACTTCTACTCCATTTTTCTGTATGTTTTAATTACTTATATGTGATATGCCATGTGACTACTCAATATTTGCAAATGGTCTTTATGAAACTCTAAAAACGGACTAATACTTATAGAGAAATTTGGAATGTACATGTCTAATATTGCACATGTAAGCAAACTCCTTGTAACCAGTTATGTGTTATTTGCAAAATGGGGTTTTTAGACAAATGTAATACAGACATTAAACTATGAAATTTGATTTCTTGCGTAATTTTAGTTTTTATATGCTTTTATCATATGATGATTCACTAGTGCACCATGGCTTAATTGACCATTGCTTTAGTGAACTTCTAGGGTTAAATTAATCTTTAATCTTCCCCCACCCCGCTACATGCTTCGACATATGAGGGAATTATTGGAAGAACTTGTGTTTTTGGACACATGAAATAGTACAATATAGGACTTGATCAATTTGTAATCATTCCTGCGATATTAGCACATACAAAACTAATGTTAACAAAGTGTGTTTCTTAACATTTTATGCATTATTAGTCAATTGGAAATACGGCTCACCCATTGTAAACAAACAACAAGAGAAGTTTAAGGCGGGTTTGCTACGGCTTCCCAAAAGAAGTTAGGTTTTTAATAAGCTTCACGCTGACCTGTTTCTTCGCTTCTTTGTGCGTCCATAATGGAGCTACCGAGAACTCTTGACAAAATGATGTCTAAATTAAAAGGTTAACAATTTTTTTTTCTTAACTTGTGCTACAAGATGTTTTGCATGCTTCTTATACACGCTTTTATCATATATTTTGTAAAGATTTATGTGTATACCTTATGTGAAGTTTTAAGTTTATGCCAGCCAAAGTTAAGAACATATGCATTTGGATTCACTTCTCTGGTCAGACCTTAGGGCCTTTCCAACCTATGGCGAATTTTTTTCATTGGTCAAACCTTTGTTAATTTTTGCACATTCTTTTTTGGTTGACTTAAATCGAGTTACATGGTCAGACCTCGGACCCGAGGCATAAGATGAGACAAAACATGTACATGACCTTACTATATGAGTTACTAAAGTCATGTGTCTCATAAATCTAAGAGTTGCATTAACAATGCAAATAACGCTCGTCGCTTACCTCTTGCCCTACTCTTTTATAAGTTGGTCAGACCTTCAGTAATAAGTGGAAGGTTAAGTTGGATCTTAGTCTTATTAGTAATTAATTGGGTAGTTAAATCTTTTAAGAATTATAATTATCAAAAATACTAAATAGAAATTTCTATGTTCTGGTTAATTGTGTTATTGCAACATAATTTGTAAATGTGAGTTTGTTTTTCTTAAAAGACAAACCTAGTCTCTTTTCCTTGTATGAAAGAGTGAGACTTACTCATATCTCTTCTCATTGGTTGACAAGAATAAGATAGGGTTACAATTGAATTTTTCCTTAATTATATTTAAACTAACTTTCAATTTTTCATTGCTCTTTTTCGGTTCTGAAATCTTGGAAAGATAAAATATTTTGTGTAACTAGAATACAATTTGTCTGTAGCTACTAATATAAAAGACATCTTGCACTTGTCACGACGTATGAGTTTAAATCGCAATGAGTAAAGAAAATTGCTAGCAGGTCTTCTAAGAAAATTTTCATGGACTCGATTCATTCCTTATAGTGCTAAACACCCTTGTGGCTGGGCAAACTGATTAAGGTGGAATTGCATGCTAAATGTTCAAGTTAATGAAAGCATGAATGGCTAGTCCCTCATCTACATAAGTAGAACCTCATATACTCAATTCAATACCTAAGTACATTGTTACTTGTAGCCATTCTAAGTGAGTAGGAAAGTAAATAAATAGCTATTTGCTTTCTACTGGTGATGTAACACTTACAATGTTGATAAATCCAGTGGGAGCTTTGCGTTTTACTAACTGAAATGACATTCATGTGAGGTTGTCAATTTCAGTAGGAGCTACAAGATTCATTTACTTATTAGTTACCCATATTATTTCTAGCTTGCTTTGAAATAATTCATTACTTTCCAAATATGAACGACTATGGATTTAAGGAAAATTGCAATTTATTTTATAGATAACATGTTGCCTTTCCGATGTTGCTTTCCGAAAGGTTATCTATAGAATAATAATCCATAACTCCTTATTTAACATTATGGTTTGATATCTACTTTTAATACCTATGACACTATTATATTGTTTATACAATCAAGCACTTGTCGTACTATTTGTCTATTTTAAATAATGCTGTACCATACACAAGTGGGAGAAATATTAAGTGTGTGCAAGGAACAACATACAACAATATGATTATTGGTTTCTCTTAACCGCAAGGTAAGAAAGCTAATAAATCTACTAGGACTTAAACACACACGATGTTTGTTGCCCTATTACATTTAAATGTCAAGATATAATATATAGCTACTTCAACTTATTGACTATATGTTTTAGTCAAAATAATTATGGTTAATTATATAATCATAATTATGAAGTATGAAATTAACTTGAAATTACTATTGAACTCAAGAGTCTACGTTCATAATTACTTTAGTTAGTATAATTATGTTCAATGACACATAACATAAAGTAAGCAGTAAAAGTGTTGTGTCTTCTTGTTAACACATTAACATGATGTCCTTGAATTATTCAAAGACTTATAATGTATATTTGACATGTTTTGTTTTCTTGAAACACATGAACATAGAGTTATTGTACTATTCAAAGATATATACGTTATAGCATGCACTTGGTTTTAAAATACATTGTATTCAATTTGGCTCGACCAAATTGACAAGTATTTGATCAAAACATAATTAAGTTATCTAAGGAATTCCGATGGAGTCTCACATTTCTAATACTCTTAGAATACCACACTATCATGGTATGTCTAATGTATTGAAACAAACTATATTCGTATTGTTTGATTTCTGATAACTATAATTGTTGTACCTCCAAAATCGATCAAGGTTAGAAATTTTGCGTGTGTCATAGATACACTTAATATAGTTCAAACCTAGAAGGTATTCAAGACAATATCTATTAATGGGATAGGATAAATCCTATTATGTCTTAATTAAAGTTATGAAATTTGTTAATATCTTGTGAAGCGTATTATTAACAAGCTAGAGATGAGAACTTAAAATGTGTTTTGTATTTCCCAATTAAGAACAATTTGTTGTTGCTTAAATACTTAGTATTTAGAGAAGTATCTCTTCTTACAAAAGTAAGTGGGAGTATCTATAAATCTTGGAAATATTCAAGAACAAAATACATAACCTTCTGAATTCACTTGTTGATGTCATACTAAAGTATAATGTAACTCTCATTCATAAATCCGTAAGGATGCCTCATCAATGGAGTGATATTTTTATATCAATGCTGAGGAATATAAGTTAGAGGGTAATAATAAACCTGTTAACTAATAAGATAAATTATCACATCGTGAATCTGATAAATGTCTTAGAACTATGAATGATAAGATGCAGTCCTTAAAAGACAATCAATGTTTGAGCTTGATTGATCTTTTACCAAATAATTATACTGTGGGGTTAGATTGAGTTTCTTTTAAAGAAAGGCTCATAAGGACGAGATTGTATACATATAAATTCCTGACTGATGATTAGAGTTTTTAATCTTACTCAAGCAATTGACTATGATTAAAATTTTCTTTTCTACACGCATTAATTATATAAAGATAACTAATTGTCATACATGTTTTCTTGAATCTGACATATGGCGAATTATGGGTCATAACTCTTTCCTTAAATGATTACCTTGCGAGGACGATGTGTAATCAAAAGGGTTATGAGTCTATATTTGTAATATAACAATTATGTTTTATTACTCTTTTCTTCATGATTACCTTTTGCGAGGACGGTGTGTAATCAAAAGGTTATGAGTTTAAAATAATCTTTATAAAGTATACAAGATAACAGAATCCAAGCATGGATTGGATCATGCATATAGGAGCTGAGATCTTAAGTTTAATCACAATATGATTTTTGATTAAATTAAGATAACTCCTGAGTACACCTGACATCAAGTGGGAGCACTATGTTTTTTTTCTTCTTAAAATACATATGTTGTGTAACATATTGAAAGCATCATTCCATCTAAGCTAGATCTTAATCTATGAGATTGGAATGAAACTTCACTTGGGAATTTAGGAAATTAAACAAACGATCTAGGAATAAATGATTAATGTAATAAGCATATGCGGAAATTAAGTCCAACACAATGAAATACATCATTAAAGCAAGTCTTAAATGATATATTTCACTTGAGATAACTTAATGCATGGATGGAAACCGTGTGTTTTTAACGAAGGATTCATCATGTATATCTTATATTATGTATGTGACTGGTTGTTACTTTTGCATAAGAGCAAGATGAGCTGACAACAATAGTATCTAATTGAGAGTGTTTAGATGACTGATAGCAACAGTATCTAATTAAGAGTGATTTACATGACTGTTAAAATAAATGTTTACGAATTATACAAGGCATAGTGTTGTTATAGTACACATGATGATAGAGAATAATCAATCCTAGTTAAAGTAGGATTTTATCTTTTACGATAAATCTGCTCACTAAATAAGCTCAGCTAAGAGCGTTGTTGCATTAAACATTAAAGAATTAAAATACTTTACATTTTAAAAACTGTAAAGATGACTGTGTCACACCCCCAAAATATCATAGTATAATGGCAACCGAAGGCGTGTGACTTCATGATTGTCATACTTCTAAGCAATACATAACGACCTCTATATGAGACGTTTTAAGAAAATTTATCACTTGAATTAGGAAATAATAAATTATTTAGACATTCAGCGGAAGCATAAAATAGACAATACGATAGCGTTTTTAAATAGTACAAGTGATCTCCAGATAACGGGAAATGACTGCAATGCATGAGACTTCATATAGCATCTTCGTTCTTAATACCTAAGACAACATTGCTAAAGTGTCAACATAAAGTTTGTGAGTTTATAGGTTTGTTTAAGCAGAAAAATGTAGTGTTTATGAATCACAATATTTCATCCACATATGACAATATAACAGATACAAAGTCATATAAATTGCATTACTATTGTCTAAGCTCATGACACCGAAGCGTTAACATATACCAACAATGAATGAATGCCCTTGCAGGTGTCTAACCCGAGACACTCGTGATCTGACTCAAATGAAACCGTGTTTGCTGGACTAATGTCAGTCCAAGACAAGTATGGACGTCAATCCCGATAGATCTATCCATAACATTCGCACTTACAAGTAATTAACGGTTCATGATAAATCGGGCAGATGGAAACTTGGGTTAAATCGGGACTTAGACCAATCAGTAATGAGTAATTGCACTTGTATTCACACATTTCAAATAAGCAATGTTCTCACCCCAAAAGATAATTTAAAACAGTAGAGTATGGGCTATGAATACTTACCTTGTCAGTTAATCGCCTAGAACTGATAACGGATCAATGCACGTCAAATAGCGACTCAGTCAAACACCTAAGTAATTATGACAATCTGAATTTATATTCTAACACTTGATGTATGAAATGAATTATGCAAATGAGTCATAAGGCATTGTCGTTTATGAGGTAACATTTTATGTTTTCAAAAGGTCATTTAAACCGTTAGCTCTAAGGGTGACTTTGCGACTATAGGCGCATATACAAGGATTGATTATGCGTCGCAACTTATATCTACAAGTTCTATATCTCAGGAATATATAGCCATCATTTCTTGGTTTCTAAGTTTATATATTTATTCATACCGCAATTGACAAGTTAATCCTATAATTATCAGTCTTTATTTATCGCGGTTCGTTCGACTCGTTTAATTAAGTTATTATATATTTACCGCTAATACCCTTAAGTTTCTATATTGTCATGTACAGTCCCTTAATTCTTTAAAATAATGTTTATCGAAAGTTTGGGTTTTTACCTTTTAAATCTCTACGTTTTAAACCCGAATGAACTTTTAAATATTTTTAGTGTCAAAGATTTTATATTAACTGTGTTAAATTCGTTTATAAATTAATTTCGTTATTATTACTCCTAATTCGTTGAAAATCGTTGTTTTATAGTCTTCTATCTTTTGAGTAAATCCTGTTTTGTTAGCGAGTTTACCCATTTCGTTTGAGTCTCGACAAGGGACGAACCAAGGACTCGAAAACATGCATGTTTCCACACTTCTTTATGTCTAAGATTTAAAAGTTAAATATCATAATTATTATTTCTATATAATATAACCTCACATGGCTACCCTTTCTTTTCCTTTTTCTGATTCGGTCGAGCCCAACAGTGGGTTAACAGCCACTGTTGTGGTGTCTTCTTCTTGCACCCAACGCACCCTTAATTATTTGCTACCTTTTTTACTTCTTCCCACATTATATACGCAAGCATGTGTAATTAGTTATTCCATTTAAACCTGCATGATCCTGACTCAAATGCTTGATTACGAGGTCTTTAAATGTTGAGACACAAGGATGACAGTGCGTTTTGAGCAGACCCAATAGCGGCTGTTGTGGTTGCTTCCTTTTCGTGGTGTATGCATGTATTTTAATGGTTTTCGAGATGCTAAGAAATGTTGAGTGTTATTGGTCTCATTACAACCCAACGAGCACACCCTTGCTCGGTTTCTTTAGTGCTGCGACGTCCCAACAGGTGAGCCAAAGCTTACTGGGGTTCATCGCATGCTAGTCAGCTAAGCCCATGTTTCTGTCATGGCCCACCCATACTAATGTTGTGCAAGGAACGTATAACCTAACGTCGATATCTCATGAACGGCATGATGTTAGGGTTAACATGCGCATAGATACAAAGACCACGCATAGTTTATACCATGTGGTAATGTACACGTTGTGCAAAGCTGAGGCCCTCGTCTAGCTTTCCAAGGCTAGACGTGCCTTGGTTTTGGGTCGTACGTAGGTTTACAATGTGAATGTTATAATAAGGCTAGGCGTTAAGCTACGAGGGCGACTTACCGAGGTCCAAGCTTGTTAGTCAGTGGGGAGGAATGATGATGATAAGAGCTCGAACCACCTTTGGCCCCTTGTAACCTGTCGTCCCCTTAGCTCTTACGCCTCAACAAAAACCCTTACTCGAGCCATATCGTTTTAATTCCTGTTTTCAAATCTTAGTTGTAATAGAATTGTTCATGCATGGTTCCTCATTTATACGCAAAGTGTTCACTAGTCTCTTGAGGCTATGCATGTGAATGACATTATTTACACATACTATTGATGTATATGATACTATTTGTTATGATTGCTATTTTCTAATACTGTTAAAGAATAGATGCTATTTGTTGAATTGAAATTTGAAGCAAGACGTGGTATGTGAATGATTTTGAAAGAACGTAAGGTGTAGGACCTTGGATGTAAGAGATGTAATGATAGTGTTGGCTTGCCTATTTTGAATTTTTCTACTGATTGACTTAGACACGCATTTGTATATTAGAGTTTTGAGGTAATGAAACGTCAAGGTATATTGTTTATTTAGTAATATTTAAATATTTTCCATTTATAGTTTTATTTATTGAAGTATGGACGGGTTCACAAAATAACATTGTCGTGCGACTTTGTTTCGCGAGGCGTGAAAAATATCATTTTTTTTGCTACGCGTTTTCTAAAGTACCCCTTTTTGATCCGTAAACAAAATGACGATTTATACGCATTATTATAACTCTTAAACAACGTAAAATGTTGTATGCCGCTTAAAGGATAAATTTTATTGGAAAGTAACGGTAAATTTACAATTGCTTACGGTACATACCTTTGCGTAAAACGACAAGGAGTTATAAATTTTTCCGAGGTGCTACATCCGCCCCATGTTATGCGATTTCGTCCCAAAATCAAGACGTTGTGGTAGATCGTGGGTTTGTAAATAGGTGAGGGTATTTATCCTTGAATTGGTCTTCGCGTTCCCAAGTGTACTCTGGGCCTCTATGTGCATTCCAACGAACTTTAAGGATAGGTATACGGCTTCGTTTGATTTGCTTGACCGCACGGTCCATAACCTCTATAGGTTTTTCAACGAAATTGAGTTTGTCGTCGAGTTGGATTTTCTCCAGGGGAATAGCGAGTGTGTCATCAGAAAAACATTTCTTTAAGTTGCAGACGTGGAACACGTTGTGTACTGGACTAAGTTCTTGAGGCAATTCCAAACGGTAAGCTACTGGACCAATCCTTTCTATAATTTGGAAGGGTCCAATACAACGAGGGTTTAGTTTTCCATGTTTTTCGAATCGCATTACACCCTTCCAGGGCACGACCTTGAGCATAACCTTATCTCCTACTTCAAATTCAAGGGGCCTACGCCTCTTGTCAGCATAGCTCTTTTGTCGATCACGTACAGCCTGCATACGATCCCTAATCTTGAAAATCTTTTCCGTAGTCTCGTGAATAATCTCTGGTCTGGTGAGTTGTGCTTCTCCAACTTCAGCCCAACAAACAGGTGAACGACACTTCCTACCGTAAAGTGCTTCGAACGGTGCAGCTTTAATGCTCGTGTGATAACTATTATTGTACGAGAATTCTACCAAGGGTAGATGTCTATCCCAACCATTCCCGAAGTCAATTACGCAAGCTCTTAGCATGTCCTCTAATGTTTGAATGGTTCTCTCACTCTGACCATCGGTCTGAGGGTGATAAGCAGTGCTCAGGTTCAACTGCGTACCCAATGCTTTATGCAAGGATTGCCAAACTCTCGAAGTGAAATGGCTATCACGATCGGAGATGATTGACACCAGTATTTCATGTCTTGCTACTATCTCCTTCATGTATAGCCTGGTCAATTTTTCTGTCGAATCTGTCTCCCTTATTGGCAAAAAGTGCGCAGACTTGGTAAGACGATCAACAATAACCCAAATCGAATTGAATCCTGCTGCTGTTTTGGGTAGCTTGGTGATGAAATCCATTGTTATCTTCTCCCACTTCCATTCTGGTATATTGGGTTGGACCAATAAACCAGAGGGCCTCTGATGTTCAGCCTTAACCTTGGCACAAGTCAGGCATTTGCTGACATATGTGGCGATGCCAGCCTTCATGTTTGGCCACCAATATAACATTTTCATGTCATGGTACATCTTGTCCGCTCCTAGATGAATAGAATACTTTGACTTATGCGACTCGTGCATAATCAAAGATCTTGTGTCACCGTAACACGGTAGCCAACTTCTATTATCCAAGCATAATGTTCCATCAGCGCGGGCTTCTAACTTCTTTAGCATGCCACCAATATCTTCTGCTTCAATGTTTCCAATCTTAACTGCTTCTTTCTGAGCCTCAAGGATTCGTGACGGAAGGTCCAAGCCAATGGTCATAACCAAGGCTTTTACTCGTAACGGTTTGACCCTTTCCTTCCGACTCAAGGCATCTGCTACAACATTTGCCTTCCCCGGGTGATAACGAATTTCGCAATCGTAATCACTTAGGAGCTCTATCCATCGGCGTTGCCTCATATTGAGTTCTTTTTGGTTTAATATATGTTGTAGGCTCTTATGATCAGTGAACCCCACACATTTTGTGCCATACAAATAGTGTCTCCAGATCTTTAGGGCGAACACTACCGCCCCTAACTCTAGATCATGAGTGGTGTAGTTCTTTTCGTGAATTTTTAGTTGTCTAGAAGCGTATGCAATAACCTTCATCCTTTGCATTAGTACCGCACCTAACCTTTTTATGGATGCATCACAGTACACCACAAAGTCATCACTGCCTTCCGGTAGTGCTAAAATAGGTGCAACACATAGTTTCTGTTTTAGCAATTGAAAAGCCGTCTCTTGCTCTTTACCCCAATCAAACTTTCTATCCTTCTGCGTTAGTTAGGTTTAACTATTTTGGAGAATCCTTCAATGAATCTCCTATAGTAACCTGCAAGACCTAAGAACTGGAGAATCTCCGAAGGAGTAGTTGGAGATGCCCAATACTTAACAGCCTCAATCTTAGTTGGGTCTACGTGAATACCACTGCTATCGATCAAGTGTCCAAGGAACTTCACCGTATGGATCCAAAATTCGCACTTGGAAAATTTGGCATACAATTCTTCCTTCTTCAAGAACTCTAGAATAGTCTTTAGGTGTTCTTCGTGTTCTTTCTCGT
>BQNB010067889.1:0-34028 GCA_026074375.1 Tanacetum coccineum | reverse complement strand
GGCTCTATATTTTTCTTCTGTTGAGCTTCTAGACACCACTGATTGTTTCTTTGATTTCCAGGAAATCAGACATGGACCTAGGAAAATGCAGATTCCTGTAATAGACCTTCTTGTAGTAGGACAATTGGCCCAATCACTGTCACAGTAAGCCTTAAGTTGTAATGAGGAGTGAGTAGGAAAGTAGAGGATCATAAGACCTACACTACTATGGTTCTACTTGCTGGAATTAAGCACATAATCTTTTTGTGAAAACTTAGAGAAATATGACTCCACTGATAGGAATGGTCGTAAGTTTGCTTGTGTGTGAGACATTGTTCAAGCGACAAAGCCAAAGGAGATATAAAGTTTTAAATCTGTTAGTATTAGCACTTACCTGGTAACCAAATCTCAAAGCCAAAGCCAACAATATTAGTGGATAATTAGGCCCAAGCCCGACTTGTGGGTTTGGGTCCATTAGGATTTTGCTTATGTTTCCACTCTATATATTGTGGCTCAATAATAAATCATACCTACGGGGTTTTCTATCATCTAACATGGTATCAGAGCGGGTCTGATCCTCAGACCTAGGTGGCTACGTTGAGGGTAATCTCATTTACTCCCCCTAAACCATACATAAAAAAGCAAATGACATATATGCATAATCATATAATAGTCATATCTCACTCTTAGATAGTACTAAATAGAAGTAAGCCGACTCGTCCATATTGAAAAACATATTAGAATTTGCGTTAAGTTGGTGGCTATATTATATAACTTAATGATAAAATTAATGTATATATAAGGGGGGTCTAAACGAACAATTAAATAAGTCGAGAGGTTACAATGAATAAAAGTAATTAGATTGACTTATGGACTTGTTAGCCGTCTTAAGTGTCGGTAACATTGAGTTTAAATACAACCATGCATATTTTTCCCATGCATTCTATTAATTCAGAAACCTGAAAACCAAAATTCGACAAACATCCCTGAGGTAACTTTTCTTAAAAAATTTCGATTAAATTTGGTTATTTTGCATAGATGTTTTTTGTGGTATGTATATTCTTACGTTAAGTTGGTGGCTGATATACATCTGATTTTAAACAAGTCCACATAACCAGAAAACTTTTGATCGAGGATTATTATCCTAGATATTACTAACCTGTCAACTAGGATAGTTTAATGTATTAGCATCGTGTTCCAAAACTCGATCTCACCTATTTTCTAATTTCAGAACAAGACGGAGATTTCGATTTCAACGATGAAGATAACAATGTTGATTATGCTATCACTTTGCCTGATTGCTAATATCAATGCATCATCTAATTGCGACGACTATTTCGTCTTTGACAAGGCTGAAAGAGCAATAGGTTATAATCCACTAGGATCAAGTTGCCGTGGTGTTGGAGGAGGTGGTACTGGTGCAAGTCGTGGCAGCAGTGGAACAAGTGGAGTTGCTGCGCACAACATTCCTGCTCATGGGAGTGGCTACCTACACAAGGCTGCTATTCACTTCGACTTTCTTGGGCATTTTCGTAATATTATCAGGCCTGTAACAGAAGGAGGTTATAAAAGGGGAGGACGTGGTGGTGGTGGTGGAGGTGATATTGTTGCAAGTCGGGGTGGTATTGCTGCAAGTCATGGCCGAAGTAGTATGTAGTGGCGGCCGGTAGTATGTGGTAGCTGTGGAGGTCGTTCAAGCGGAGGAGGATATTCTTTAGCGTTTCAAAAAATGTTCTAGTTGTTCTTGGAAGCTGACATTTACTTTTACACGAACAATTTCAATAAAGATTAGTCATATGCATATTTTCATCTAAGAAAAGGTTCTGGTGGTTGTTACTTCAAAGGCTTAAAGTATGGGTTAATTTTTTTACCCATTTTGAGATGGCAAACACGATTTAGGTTGCAAGTCATGTTCCTATTTTGAGTTGGCATGGAGTTCCTAGTTAATTAATTAGTCCAAGGTTTTATATCATATCTAATGTGTGCTTTGTTGGTGCATCGGGTCAAAAATTACTATTTATTCACACATAAAGATGTAATTATTTACATGAATTCGTGATTTTCTTATTTTCTTGTTTTCTTACCACGGAATGACAAACCAATATATTTTCTGCACATTGGAACCACTTCTTATATACTCCGCAATTGACTATTTTCTTTAACTTTACCAGTATGCGCATAGTGATTAACAAAATATGAAATTCATCCATTCACACCTACTTATGAGGGAAACTGAGAAACAAATACATCGTTCTAATCCCAAGCGTATTGGCATGTCACTAGCATATCAGTCGAAGCTTTAATTTCTGTATTTCTCCATACATGAGCTTACAATGTGGATAGTGTAAGTATGGGCGACTTTGCAAACAAAGAAACATTTATTCAAGTGGATAACTCCACATTTTCTTTACACATTATTCGGATGGCATCTTCATTGTTTGAAGATGATTTCGGGATAGTCATGAAGAGAGTGAAACTAAGAAAAGATGCACGTGTTAACGCAGGACACCTATTTGAAGATCTTAGAGTACAACTCAAAACCCGTTATGGCTACTTACATAACCCGCATACCCATGCATTTTACACACGAACATGCTAGCTAACGGCGTCAGTTTATTTTGCAATCTGTAGTTTTAAACCACTCCATTCTTAAAAATTAGCCTAAGCCCTTGACGCTTTGGCAACGTATACTGGTCGATGTAGTCGTCAAGTAGCTGACTCCCGATACAATTTCAAAAATTCGTTAAAGAGCATGCACCCTGCTGACGTGTCACCTAAACGTCCTATGTGGATCAATGACCTGTCAACCATAGTATATCATGCACATCCTTTGCTAATACTTAGTTTCACTTGTGGATGGACATGTGATAAAATGAGTGCAAACCAACACCTCTATTACCTTTTCCATTCCCATTTCCTAACCCTTTTCTTTCAGGTTTCCCACAATTATATGGCTTTTCTGTTTCATAATAACACACTCAAAGCGGAAACCAAAATAAGCTTTGCTAGTTATCGCTAATAACTATGACTTGATTATTCAAGACCGATCAGAAACTGCATCGACATTTATAATATTACAACTGCAAAATACCTATATGTGCCTGCTAGTGTTAGCAAAAACACAGCACAACTAAAATGGATATATATAAAACTAACATATTGCATAGGTGGCAATAGCATATGCAAGTTTACACAAAAGTACCTCATCGAAATGGCTACACTTGAATCAGTTCATCTGATGAGCACGTTAATTAGCAGAACTACCCTACTTTTGTACCCACTTGTCCATATTTGCAGAAACTTGGTCATTTTCCCACCCAGACCATGCCACCAATCAAAACCTTTGTAGCCACCATAGGGATTCTGTAATCTGTATCACATTAAGTCAAAACAGAACCACATATAAGACGCATACATACGCCTATGCACAGAATTTTTAATACGAGTATTTATGTAACACATAATTTTGGGACCGGGTTCATTTTGAAGAAATAGAGATTTTTAGCAAATATATACACTACGCGACAAAATTCCATCGGGTTCCCGTGCACCCCCTAGCTCCGCCCCTGCCTATGTGAGGCTATCGTGAAGATTCTCTGGTTACCTTGCTAATAGCTAACTGATAAATCCTTTCTGTCAAGAATTTATGAAAACTACATTATCTACATCCACGTTATATATCTCAGAAATTGATGACAGTTTCGCCAGTGTCTTCAAACTAATAAGATCTGTAATACAATGGGTTCCAACTTCCATGTATGCTGCTATAGTATTCATTGGAGTACAAAATGCTACATCAATGCAACAAGATCATTTTACAGCATACTTTGTTACAATAGGTATTGTTTGCATACGTATTTTAATGTTTTTTTACTTGTGTGTTTATCTATTTTTTTCCTTTCCTGTAATTTTTTATGGCGTTAATGACTTATTATAGAAACACGTACTTTTCCCATTGGAGTCATTATTCAGATATGAACTCAATAAGATAGTTGAACAATACCATCCTACTTTATATGTTTGTACCAGATATCAGCAACTTGACATTTTTACTTACAAATATTCACACGTCATATGACACATGTAAATGGTCATGTTGATTTTTTTGAGCGTTAGGTTCCATGGATAGCCCCTAATACACACGTTAGGTTGTATGTGTTAGTGTTAGGGTTATTATGTGTTTCAATTGGGGAGCAAAACCTAACGGTGTGTTCTTAGGTGATGACATGGAATGTGTAACCACTGCTCTAATAAAAACGGGACAAGAGATCATGTAAATGTGTCACAAATGACGTGGATTTTGTGTAAGTAAAAATGGTCAAGTTGCTGATATCGGTACAAAAAACTTATAAAGTTGGATGGGTTATTGTGATACTTTTTTGAGTATCATATCTGATATGGCTCACAATTGGGAATGTACGTTGCTATTATATGCCATTAACCCTTAATTTATTTTGTGATTAGAGGTGGTACAATGGGTGTGTTGAAGCTTGGGTTGGGTAATGGCGCGCAAACTTGGTTTAAACTGAAACATGTCATCTTTTAAGTACGGGTCGAAAGTCGAAACAAACCTAGATGAGCTGGGATAATCTGCTCTTGTGTTGTTTGTCTAACATGAATTTGGAGTTATCTGTTAAAAATGAATATGTTGATTTTAACCATTATCTAAATAATTTCGAATAACATGGTTAACTAATTTATGATGATATTTTGCATTATAAGTAGACTTTTGGAAACTTTCAGCCAGTGGCCCCTTTTAGCCATTTTTTTGTAATTGACCCGTTTATAATTAAACACAACCAAATCGACCACTTATAAGTAACTGCGTTGAAGTAAGCATAACCAAATCATATATTTAGGTTCTTATTGAAGCTTTCAAATGTTATAAAGAAAACAATATTTGTTAAATTTGACGGCAAATTAAGGCAAAGTAGTAGGGAACCTGTGATACCAAAAGAACGTAAACATGTTCACCTCACACTTTGCGTAGATGATGAGAGAAAGGTGTTACTGGAAATCAAAGCCTCCTTTATGAACTCATTCTACATTATAAAATTTTCTTCCTAGTAGTTCCCACTTGGGCCAATCATGGTGAATGTTGTGATTGGGAGAGAGTCCGGTGTAACATAATTACTGGGTGTGTGACAATGGACAATGGACTTATAAATACAGGTGCGATATATGTATGACTTTGATATTTTTCCAATTCATTAAATGTTTGCACAGGTTTTTCTAATAGACCAGTTACACCAAACGAAAATGTGTACTATATTTGCATAAACCATTTACATGTCTAGAACAAGTACTCAGGTCAAGGAAGGCCTACTCAAAATTAAATCTAACTTAAAATCAAAAGACTTGCTTTCTTGTGTTAAATCTGTTTCTCTTTTACAGGACCTGTAAGGTTGTCAAGTTTGAAAAAGATAGATATATTAGATCTGAATTAGACCATCTTGGGATGCCGATTGCAGTTGATGCATGGGTAAACAGTTTTCATCTAATTATAGTCCCTTTCATTTCACTACAAAATGTGAAGAACATTGCATCTGAAGCCGATGGTTACCAGCTGTTGGGATTTAATAAACTGTTAACCATTAACAACTACGAGTACGCAGCGGATATGGATCATGTTTGGTTCATATAGTTAACACACAATAAATAAACAAAGGGGTAAACAAGAAAACTTACCCTCGAAGACACCAGCAAATGATTATGAAACAAAGTGACTAAATGGTCACCTCTACGGTTGCTCACATAACACGTCAAACAAGCACGTCATGATGCTAGTCGTTGCTTCACGAATAAAACAACGGAACACGATGTTCATGTTTTAGTTTTGTATTGTGTTGATGCAAAGATCCGCTAGGAAGGATGTCGTCCGTCCTTTATGGGATTCCAAGCTTCAGCAATCCCCCACCCCCCCCCCCCCCCCACCCCCCTCACCCCCCACCCCCCCCCCCCACCCCCCCCCCCCCCCCACCCCCATGTCGATAAGATAACACGCGTTAGCCTCGTCCTGGGTTTTATCCCAAGACCAAGCTCCGGCGTGAGAGTAAGATATTTGCAAGAATATGCCCAGAGATTATTATAGTGAGTGTAATAAATGTATGGTGGATCCCCTTTTGCATTGAATGCACTGAGTATTTATATTACTCAATATACTGTTGAAATATACTGTACCTGACATCTCGGGAGATGGTTAGCCGAGCTATATTACTTTTGTTAGCTAGGCAACGTGTTTAGTAAACCACGTCCCTTAATATCTGGGTTGACTGCTCTAGGACGGGGGGCACCTTATTATCCAGTGGATAATAGTGTATATTGTGTCTTGTGATCCTTTGGTCTTTCCCGATGTCTTTGTCTTATTCACTTGTGAGGTTCTAGTATCTCAATCAGTCTATTAATATGTTTGACAATAAATAGGCCGCTAGGAATATCTTCCTAGCGGACCATTCCTGGCGGTCACATACACGAACATGTCCCCCCCAAGTGTTATATCAACGCTTGCTTTGATATAACATTTTGTGTTGTCCTCATTTCCTTTCTCCCATCCTATTCATTTTATTTGTATATGTTATTTTCCTGTCGTTGTTATTATTATTATTTTATTCTACCGTCCTAATGATAATAGGTTGATAATGTTTATTTACTACACGCCAAAGATCATAATTATCCTTGGTAATTTTGTCGATGGTCATTCTTGGGAAACGCATTTTTGACACGTGTTACTTTGTTCATCATCGTGCGGTTGAGATTTTGCTATGTCATTGATTTGATGGGGGTGACGTTTCACTCCTTCCTTTTCCTCCCTATAAATACTCCATCCTTTCTCATTTTTACCATCTCATAAATTTTTACAGTTTTCATCAACGTCTCTCTCAGGTGTGTTTTCCTTTCCTTCCTTTCTTTATTCGTTCCCTTCCGGACCTTTCCCATGTCGATAGATCATTCGGATCAGTTTCACCTACCGGATGCTCCAGAGTTAGATCCTTCCTTAGAAGCCACCGTTACTCCCAAGTTTGATATGTGTTTATTTCGCTCTTGTTTGACTGAGAATCATGTTAAATTTTTTTGTAAAATATACGCCATTCCGTCTGACTTACATCCTTGTGCTCCTTCTGCTAATTTCACGATGAATCAACTTTCCCATGAACATATAGGTTTATATGCTCATCATTTTCGCCGTGGGGGTTTAAGGGTTCCTTTCTCTACTTTTTTTCTAAGTTTGGTAGAATATTTTTGTGTTCATATTTCTCAACTTACTCCGCTGGGTATCAATCATTCAACCATTTTTGAAATGTATTGTCGCGCTTTGGGTGTCGTTCCCACCGTTCCCCTTTTTAGGGTATTTTATAAATTGTGTAAACAAGGGGATTGGTTTTCGTTTCAAAGTCGTGTTGGGAAAGGCTTAAAACCGTGTATAAAAGGTGCTCCTACCAGTTTGAAAAAATGGAAGGACAAATTTTTTCTAATTGACCGAAGGGCAGCTCCTATTGCCATGGCTTGGCGGCATCATGACTCTAGTGTGGCCGACGTGCTTCCTAGTCCGTCGGAGTATAATGCGGCCGATGTGGCTACGTTGTTGCAAGTTCCTATTCAGTTACATAAGCCCTATAATAGCCTTCTATATGTTGCTGGTTTGTCTCCAACTTGGAAAGGATTGGGTCATGTTCCGGTGATGAAAGGTCCGGGAGGGAAGGGTAATACCCATTTCTTTATTTTTCTCTCCCTCTCTTTTATGTGCTTTTATTTTCTTGGCAGTTTATTATGTTTTTGTTTGTTCTTTTTGCAGTTCTCACTATGGCTGAATTCCTTCGTCTTCCCGACCTTGGCGCTTGTAAGATTGTTGCTGGCACCTTGCTTCCACCCAATTTCCCCGTTGATACCCATCTTTCTACCCCAGCCACTCGCTTGGAGGATGTCCCCCCGAAGACTCCTGCTATGGAGAATGCTGAGATTGCTTGCCGAAAGGTAATCGTCGCTAGGGAAAAGAAAAAACAAAGAGCTGAAGAGCACTTGGCTTCTAAAGCCGCTGGGAAGGTTGGTTCTAAGAGGCGTGTTGCTCAAGAGGGTACCTCTAGGAAGAGAAAAACTCCTGCTACCGCTCCTTCTAGTTCGGAGCAAGTTTCTTCCCCTCAGCCCATAAATCAAGTTGTTCCAAATCAACCTCTTGTTACTGAGAATGTTCGTGAGTCTGCTCTAGACGCTCGGTTAGATATCTTACGAGATCAAACGGACGAACATCTTGATGCTGGTCATGATCAATCTTTTGTTCGTGATGATAGTGGTCCTGGTCCTCGTGGTGATGATAGAGGTGAGCGAGGTGAAAATGATGGTCAACATGTTGGTCCGAATGTTGAGGGTGGGGATGAAAATGATAGTCAAAATGTTTCCCCACATCCCTCTGCCCATCGTACTGGAGGTGAAAAGACTGTTTCTACTGGAGAAAGTATTTTTCTCTCTTATTTTTTTTTGTTTCTCTTGTATAATTTTCTTATTTTTTATATTTTCTTTATAGGTTCCGCTAGTCCCTTTGGCGAGTTGCCCTTTGCTCCTGTATGGGGAATTACTCGGATGGTCAAATTTCGTCATTGTCGTGATATGATGTCCAACATTTTTACTCCCGCTGACCTTGCGTCTTTCGAAGGTATGGACGATCGTGAGGCCGTTAGGCGGTCTTGGAAGCTTCTATGTCAGTCTTCCCAACAGCAAGCCAATATGCTACTTTAATTTGAAAAGCTTTATGATGAGAGTGACGGGCTTTAGGAGTCTCGTGATCGTACTCGGGCCAAGTATGACAGTTGTAAGAAGCAATTGGTTGACCTCCAGGTGGCTTATGATGCCAAGGCTTTTAGTTATGGCCAACTTTCTCATGATTATGAAGATGCTTTGCGTAGAGAGGAAGCTGGGAAGATTAAGATTGTTGAGCTGGAAAAAGAAAAGAAAAGGTCTGATGAGTTGGTTGTTTCTCAGGCTGAGCGTATCAGGAGTTTGGAGATTGCTTTAAAGGAGTCTGAGACTGGCATTGAGCAGTTGAGGTCCGACAGGGAGAGGTTTGCTGTGGCCGCTGGGCAAAGTGAGGCGATTCGTAAGCGTCTTATTACCGAGTTTTTCCCTATCTTTGTTCAGAGACTCCTTCAGAGCAAGGAATATAAAGAGTCTGTGGGTGAGGTTTTTAGCTTGGCTGTGGGTAAGGGTTTTATTGATGGCATCTCTTTGGGCCGGACACAAGCAGACGTGGACGCTTTGCTTAATGCCAGCCCTGGTGTCAACCCTGCGTCCTCTGATCTTTTCATGGGTGAGTACTTGAAGCTGTTTGAGACGCATTATCCTTATGTGGATAAGCTGGCGCGTGCCTATCTTCTTGACCCCTCCGAGCTTCAAAATGTGATGCCCGACGGGGCTGGTCCTACTCCGGGCGGTGGACCTCGATCCTCTCCTACTGCTCATAGTTGATAAATGTGTAATATTTGTCTAGTGACATTTGAACATTTTGTACTTATAATATTCTGGGCTATGTAACTATTACGAATGTATTGTTAGCCTTTGTGTGGGGGCCATTTTTGTAATGTAAGCCGTTAGGCACTCCGGTTATCCTTTTCCTACTCTTTGGTTTGTTTTGCGTGTTATTCCTTGGACATAGATATTAATCACTTATCAACAAAGGGGATTAGCAATTTGTTGGGATTACATAATTTTTTATCTACTCCGCTAGGCATTGACTACGATTTGTGTACCAATCGGAGGTTGCGAACCTTCCGTCGAGTCATTTTTAGTTTTTGCCTAGGTTGCTAGGCATTGATTACGAGTCGTCTATTGTCGCTTGTTAGACGGATTTCGAATCACATATTGTTTGCCTAGACTTTTGGACATTGGCCACAAATGAGTTGGTTGATGGTATCCAACTGATATTTGGGTCACTTAATAATTTGTCGGTTTAGACATTGACTACGCCTGTACCGGTTGGTGGTATCCGGTTGACATCCGAGTCACTTAATAGTTTGTCTATATAGCAAACATTGACTACAATATCGAGTGGGGATGATCAGTCACCCATCGGAGTCATTATTTGTTTATGTTTCTATATTTCGTACACATCATATTTCTTGGAAAATTGCCTTCCCTCATCATGGGAAAATAGGCCTTGCTTACTCATTAATCATTGTTTCGGGATATTACATCTGAACACAAAATTAAAGTTTCGAGATTACATGAGTAATAATAGCTTTTACAAATAACATCTTCGTAGATTAATGGCATGCCAGGTACGGGGCACCTCCCTACCTTCCATGGTCTGCAATTTGTATGAACCATTGCCATATGAAAATGGAACATTATTTGGCCCATACAGACTATCCTATCTGGGAAGTTATACAAAATGGGAATGGTCTTGTATCAATCATCACAGATACACAAGGTTAAATCAAGGTTCTGCCTCCAAGAACTGCAGAAGAAATCTTAGCCAGAGAAAGAGAAAGAAAAGCAAGGACCACTTTGCTTATGGCTTTACCAGAAGATCATCTTGCTAAATTTCATAAAATGACTGATGCTAAAGAGATGTGGGAAGCTATTAAATCTAGATTTGGTGGAAATGATGAATCAAAGAAGATGCATAAGTATATTCTAAAGCAACAGTTTGAAGGCTTCTCTGTATCAAACTCAGAAGGGCTACATAAAGGCTATGATAGGTTTCAGAGTCTTCTGAGTCAATTAAAGATTCATGGTGCAAGCGTCTCCACTGAGGATGCGAATCAGAAATTCCTTAGGTCTCTACCTTCTGCCTGGTCTCAAGTTTCCTTAATCATGAGGACCAAGCCAGGAGTGGACAGTCTCAGCTTTGATGATCTATATAATAATCTTAGAGTCTTTGAGAATGATGTTAAAGGCTCTACTGCATCATCCTCTAGCACGCAAAATGTGGCATTTATCTCTAAGAACACTAGCAGTACTAATGATGTTAGTACCGCTTATGGTGTGTCAAATCCTTCTGGTCATAACTCACAATATGAACAAACTTCATCATACTCCTTACTTGCAAATCAATCCAGTTGCCCTCAATTGGATCATGAGGATTTGGAACAGCTTGATGAGTTTGATTTAGAAGAAATGGACTTGAAATGGCAGGTGGCCATGATTTCAATGAGAATGAAAAAGTTCTACAAAAAGACAGGTAGAAAGCTACAATTTGATGCCAAGGAACCGGTTGGTTTTGATAAAACCAAAGTCGAGTGTTATAATTGTCACAAGACAGGGCATTTTGCTAGAGAGTGCAGAACAAAGGGAAATCAAGATAGTAAGAGGAGAGATGCTTGGAACTCTGGAAATAAGGATGGGAGAAGATCTGGTAAGCAGGAGGACTCTAAAGCTTTGGTGACTATTGATGGAGAAGGTGTTGATTGGACCAGTCACTCAGAAGAAGAAGAAGATTATGCTTTGATGGCTTGCAACAGTTCAGGCTCAGACACAGAGGTAACTTCTTGTTCAAAAGAATGTAAAGAGTCTTATGCTAAACTTAAAAAACTGTATGATGAACAAAGAGCACAACTTAGTGATGCAAGCATAGAAATACAGGCATATACTCAAGGTTTAAAGAAAGTTGAAGCACAATTAGTTGCTCATCAACAAGGTCAACTTTGGTATGAGGAAAAGATAAGGTTTATGAAAATAGACTTAGATGATAAAACTGATGTCCTTACATACCATAAGAAACTATTGGCAGAAGCTGAAAAAGAAAAAGAAGATTTAAAAGCTAAAGTAGAAAAATGGCACAACTCTTCTAAAAATCTTGGTAAACTGCTAAATACTCATTGGCTAAAACCCAAAACGGAATGACACGCGGGAAAAGGAGAAAACACACCTATCAATAGGGATTTGCACTAAAACGTATGGAAAAGAAGCACAAAGCCCTCTGACACACGGATTGCCACGTTGGCAATCCGTGTGATCAAAATCTAATCCAACGATGGAGAGAGAGCATCCAATGATTGAAAGGAATGTATGGACGAGATTAAGAGGAGGATATACCTGACTCAGGGGCCTAAAAGCATCCTTTCAGCACTATAAATACAAGTTGTCACTCACACACAAGGATCATCATCATCTTCTTCTTTGCCTAGGTTTTAGCTTTCTAAATTTCTAGTTAAATTGTAATTTTCATAAATTAGCTTATGTAGTTTTAATTCAGTTTTTAAAAGCTTATTGTAATCTCAGTTTCAATATATTGTAATCAGTTTTCTAGTTAATAAAATCATAAGTTTTACTTTAAATAATCTGTCATAAGCTCTTTACTCTCAAATGTTGTTACTACTGTTTCATAAGCTTCTCATAAGCTCATACAAGCTCTTTGAGTCTCTAAGCTCAAATTGAGCTATTAATAAGCTCTTAATATACTTAAATCTAAAAATCAGCTTAATACATTGGCTTATTGGATTTTGAGCTTTTTGGAAGATGAGCTTACCATGGAAGAGCTCATAAGGACTTTTACTGGCTTATTCTTAATAAGTCAGAGCTTGTAGACAGCTCTATTGAGCCTTTTATTTCCTTTGTTTAGCTAAGGCCTTTGTAAGTTTTCCTTATCCTTTCTGTCTTTAAATTCCTAATCTAGATTTGCTTATTCTGCTTATCCTCTAGCTTATTTGTGCTTAATTTTGTTTCATTATGCTTATTACTCTTGTTTGGCTATCTGTTTTTTAGCTTTTATAGCATAGATCTTAGTTTTTCATAACTTGTCCTAAAAATCTATAAAAATCAAAAATATTAGCTTAACTTGTAGCTTATTGTTTCTAGCTTATTTGCTTATAGTTTTATGCTTATTAAGGTTGTTAAAATCTATTTGTTATCTGGTATTTAGGAAATAAGCTCTTAATTTCATTTTCATAAGCTAAAATGGTTTTGAGTCTAGTTAAAGGGGTGTTTGGCATAGCAGTTTTAACTTCAAGTTAAAACTGCAGTTGGCCATTTGGTCTTTTGATTTTGGTTCAATCTCTCATATAAGTTTGTCTAAGCTAGTTTTATAAGCTAGGATTAAAGTTAGTAAGTATTTTCACTAGTTAGTTTTTCATAAGTCCAAATCTGTCAATTTCTATTTGCATTATAAGCTTTGTTCTGTCCTAGCTTTTACATTTGCTTAATTTACATTTAGACTTGTGTTTTAAGAATGTTAGAAGTAAAATCTTAGGTCTGCATTGATAGGGTTTTAGATTTAGTTCATTAGCATGTCAACTGCATCAGCAGTGTTAAAAGCCTAAAGGTCATTTTCTAGTTTCATTTTCAGTAGGATAAAATAGGTGTTAGGTTTTAATTTTCAGCATAAAAGTAGCTTATATATCATAGTTTATAAGTTTGCAATTAGTTTTTAAATTCTAGCTTATTTTGTCATCTAAATTTAAGCTGCAAAATTGCCTTTTGTCTTTTCATTTTAAAAGTAAAACTCAGCATGATTTAAGTCTTAAGTCTGTGTTCATAGTGCTTTTTCATTAAGCTATTTTGTTTCAAAATCATTTTCAGAAGTAGATTTAGGTAGCTTATTAGTTATAGAATAAGCTTGCATAAGCCATTTCCCCACAAGGATCCAAGAGCTTATCTAAAAATAAGCTCAAAGATCCCTGTAGGGACTGTTTGGTTTTAAGTTTTCTATAAGTGCTTATTTTGAATTTCTAGCTTATGGCTTGTTCTTTGTGCTTATTCTTGTTCATTTAGCTCTTTAGGTTAGTATTAGCTTATTAGTAGCTTAATTTGTCATAAACTTAGCTTATTGTGGTCTTTTAGATTATTAGTTTAAGAAAAATACCAAAAAAGTAGTTGCTGTCATATTATAAGCTATTTAACAGCTTATTTAGGGCTTTTCATAAAACATTTCTTTTATAAAAAGTGCTTATTATCAGCTTTTCTAAAACTTTGCTTTTATAAGTTTTCAAAAATAAAAAAAGGGGGAAGGTGGAAATCGGGGGTGAGCAAGACTCGAACCCCCGACCTCAACACCCTCTACCCCTTTTATGACAATCTCTACACACGCTCCATAACTAACAATGTGCCCTGGGGTCTTTTTCGTTAAACATTTACACAATTTAATTTTTATACACGTTTTCTCCTCATAAGCTTTATAAGCTGTTATAGCTTATTTCGTGGCTTATTCGATAAGCTGTGACCTCAAGCTTATTTTTCCTAGGTTCTAATTAGTATAAGCTATTTTTTGTATTTTTTCTAGAATTTTTATAGATAGTTTAGTATTTTTAAACATTTATTTTTATTAAAAACTTTAAAAAATCATAAAAAATAGAAAAATAATCAAAAAAATATAAATCTTTTTTAGAAAATTTTCTTTTATCAATAAGTTTCTAGGAAAATTAGTTTTGCCTTCGTAGGGTTTAATTTGCAAAATTTCAATTTTTAAAGAACGGGATTCGTTCCCGTTCTCATTTTTCGTGTTTTAAAGCTCATTTCAACTCCTTTTTTGTTCTAGTTTTCTTTTAAACTTTATTGTAGTCTCTTATTTTGCTTTGTGTGGTTGCCTCGTTTAGGGTGACGTTTTGAATTTTTTAGTTAAGTTTTATTTTCCCGTTATTTGCGTGGACGTGGTGTATTTGGTATATTGGGTTGATTTTAAGTGGGATTTTGGTTATATGCTATTTCAATAGTGGGGGATTGGACTTTTACTGGGGGGCGAACAACTACGTTGTTTCAATTCATATATCGTATGGGTAATAACGACCATTGGGAATCATATTTCCCGGTTAATATACGTATTATATTATATATATTTGTGAAGATTTTCCTTTTTACCTTTGTCCTCAAGGGTAATCTGGTAATTTTCATTCATATTATATATTTTATTATTTCGTCTGTTCTTGTTGTGTTAAGCTTTCGGTGTGGATTTTAATACGAATCAATTTTTGGCGACGCTGCCGGGGATTTGTGATTAGATTCTTTCGTTTTGAAGTTTGTTGATGTGTTTTGAAAGAACCTTTCATGTTTGAAAGTTACGCTATTTAATAAAAATAAAAATAAAAATAGTAAAATTTCAAAATAGTAAAAAAATATTCTTCTTTTCTTTTAGTATAATTATCATATAAAAAAATAAAAAAAAATAAAAAGAAAAAAATCAAAAATATAAAAATTGTCTATAATAAAAAATAAAATAAACAAAGTTGTTAAAAGAACACCAACAAATAATACCTTCCATTGAGGTATTATCCATTAGTAAGTTCCCAACTCGAATTAAAGATTTAAAAACTTACATTTGTGTTCATTGACGAGGAACGACTCACTTAAAAAGTAAAATTTTAAGTGTTAACGTTGTGTAAATTTGATTATTTGGTTCAAGTTGTCTTCTCGTTATCCGTTAAAATAGATTGTTAAAAAAAATTTAGTATAAATTTTCTTTTTCTATTTTGTGCATGCGCACTCGTTCTCAAACCCGCACCCTTAATCGTCAACAAACAAGCACCCACGGTGTTGTAGAAACAAAAAATAAACCATTTTAAATTTAGAAGAACCTTTTGGTAATCCACCCTTTGGTTACGATGGCTGATAAACGGACATATGGCCAGAATTGCTCCAAGCAATACGGAGGTACGAGGATGCAATCGTAATTCCCGAAATCAATGCTAATTTTGAGTTAAAGCATGGTTTGATCAATCTTGTTCAAAACAAGCAGTTTTTCGGACATGATAATTGGATCCACATGCTCACATCCGTTATTTCAACAAAATCACCTCAACGATGAGATTCCCGGACGTTCTACGAGCAAGCAATTAGCTTATGTTTTCCATTTTCTCACGAAGTTTCAGCCCGGGATTTGGATAGAGAAAGAAATCTCGGGGGGTTTTGTCCAATTTTGAATGGGATGATCTTTTTTCAAAATTCATTAATCTTTCATCCTCCTTCGAAAACGACAAATCTTCGAAACGAAATCACGAGATTTCAACAAAGATTTGATGAATCATTTTACGAGGCTTGGGATCGATTTTTAGAATTACATCAACTAGATACATTTTACAATGCTTTGAATGCTAATGATCAAGATTCATTGAATTCCGTTGCGGGTGGAAACTTTTTGGATAAGATGCCTCGTGAATGCTTAAAAATTATCGGAGTAATACAAGGTTCGTAATTCACGAAACAAGACAGTCGTTGCTAAAGTGAGTTCGAATTCATCTACCCCCGGGATTTCACCCGATGTTGCTGCTCTTACAACCAAAGTTTCTGAACTTAAGAATATGATGAAGACTATGCTTATAGACAAGCAAAAGCCCAAGTCTCGTGGCCCGTTAAAACTGCTTAGAAGTAGAGTTGTGTACTTTGGAGGAGCTCATTCTTTTAGAAAATTGTCCAGCCAACGTTGCAAAGTTTATCGAGACAACCATTCAAGAGTACGTTTCACATAGTGCTGCAGCAATTTTAATCAAGGAGAATAAATTTAGACCTCCGATGGTTGCAAAACAATCTGGACCTCCTGGTTTTCCTACGATTCAAAACAATCAAATAACCGTTTTCAATCAGAAATAAGGGAATATTACAACCAAACAATCAGGAACCAATTTCAATCAAAACGTGGAAATAACTTTTCCATGGACAAGTGTATCAACCTCAGACTAGATCAACAACCGGTTTACAAGCTCACCCTTATCAAGCTTCGATCCGCAAATCGCAAGGGGTTTCAGACGATTTTGAGAATTATGTCAAGGTTAATGATGCAATATTGAGGAATATGCAAAATCAAGGCCAAGGTTTACAAAACCAGATGACAAATTTAACGGAAACGCTTTCTAAGTTCATAAATTCCAATATCGCTTCGTCTTCGAGTTCAGGTTCTCTTCTTAGTAACACCGTTACTAACCCAAAGGAAGACTTGAAGGGTATTACTACCCGAAGCGGTGTTGCTTATCAAGGACCTACGATTCCTACTTCTTCTCCTAAAGTAGTAGAATGTAGAACCGAGTGACAAAGGATACGGTTTTTCCTACTAATAACGGGGAATTATCAAAAACGTCCAACCTTCGGTTGTCCCAGTTGAAAACCAAAATCCAGTTTTTGAGCCAGTTGATGCTCCTGTTAGTGCACCGATGCCTAACCTGAAACCGCCGATTCCTTATCCTTCAAGGCAAAATGATGAGAAGCGTCGTAAAAATGCTAACGAACAAAAAGAGAAATTCTACGAAATCTTTAAAGATATGAGTTTCGAAATTAGCTTCATGGATGCTTTGACTCTAATGCCCAAATTTGCTTCAACTCTTAAAGCCTTAATCGAAAATAAAGAAAAGCTTAGTGAGATGGCTAGAACCCCTTTGAACGAACATTGCTTGGCGGTCATACTTAACAAGTTACCCGAAAAACTTGGTGACCCCGGCAGATTCCTTATTCCAAGTAAATTTCCCGGAATGGATGAGTGCTTAGCCTTGGCCGATCTTGGCGCAAGTATAAATCTCATACCATTTTTCGTGTGAAAAAATCTTAACCTTCCAAACCTGACTCCGACGTGCATGACACTAGAACTAGCGGACATGTTCAATTTCTTGACCAATCGGTTATTGCTAAGATGTCAACGTTTAAAGTTTGGTGTGTATTCAGTTTCAGCTCACCGTCATGGTCGTTAGATTTTGAACCAGACCCTCGAGTACCTCTAATTCTCGGAAGGTGTTTTCTTAAGACCAGTCGTGCTTTGATAGACGTGTACGAAGGTGAATTAACCCTTCGAGTAGACAATGAGGCCATAATTTACAATCTTGGGATCCCCTCCCCCCCCAAACATCCCCCCCCCCCCCCCCCCCCCCCCCCCCCCACCCCCCCCCCCCCCCCCACCCCCCCCCCCCCCCCCCCCCCCCCCCCCCCCCCCACCCACCCCAACCACAAGTAAAAATCAAAATCAAAAATAATATCTAAAAAAAATTACATAAAAACTTAATATAACAATAATAAAAATAATAATATAAAATAAAAAATTAAAAAAAAAAAAAAAACTTCGAGATACTCGGTTAATTATAATGATATGACGGCGAACCGAATCGACGTTGTTGAATTAGCTTGTGAGGAGTATTCTCAAGAAGTTCTAGGATTTTCAGACGTGATCGCCAGTGGCAATCCCACTCTCGGATATGACCCGATGGTTTCAAATTCTTCTCCGACTCTCATTCTTTTCGGGGATAGTGATTTTCTACTTCTCGAAGAAGCTGATGCTTTTCTTGCTCTAGACGATGATCCAACTTCACCGGAAGTTGATGAATCCTATTATGACCCAGAGGGGGACATTCTTATTCTCGAAGCACTCCTTAAGAGTGATCCTTCACGGCCTCCGAACCACGGAAATTATTTGCCAATGAAAATCGGAAACGGAAAACTTAAACTGTGTGAAGCCAAAACTGCTAAATCTTCAATTGATGAACCTCCCGAGGTCGAACTTAAGGACTTACCGCCTCATCTTGAATGTGCATTTTTAGAAGACAACAACAAGTTTCCAGCCATAATTGCCAAAGATTTGAGTGTCGATGAAAAGACCGCTCTCATAAAGGTTATAAAGTCCGAAAAGCAAGCCATCACTTGGAAACTCTCCGACATAAAGGGTATTAACCCGGAATTTTGTTCTCATAAAATTCTAATGGAAGAGGACTATGAACCAGCGGTCCAACATCAGAGAAGGGTTAATCCAAAGATCCATGATGTCATTAAAAAAGAGGTTGAAAAACTTCTTGACGCTGGATTAATCTACCCAATCTTGGATAATCTTGGGTGAGCCCAGTGCATGTGTTGCCAACAAAGGAGGATGACCAGTAGTGACCAATGATGGTATAAACTTCTTCAATTGCAGCATTAACTTGTACTAATACGTAGTAACTTTTGTACTAGCAGTAGTAACTACTTAGCAATTTTTCTTCTAAGTCTCTGAGCCTGTATCATATGCACTAGCAAGTAGTAACTTTACACTAGTTAGTAACTAACTGTGTTCTAGCAGTAGTAACACTTAGCTTTTTCTCTGTAGTTCTTGAGTAGTTTAACTTCCACTAGAAGTAGTTAACTTCCTCTTGCAGGTAGTAACTTTGTACTGGCTGTTGTAACCTTCAACAGCAGTCTTAAACATTAGAATAATTTTCATTTGAAATTCTCTTTGCGGCACTAACTAACTTTGACTGAGTAATATTAACATCAATAAGAGCAACAGTAATACTAGCAGCATTAAGAAGGCTTTTAATCCCAACAGACCTTAATCATCTTGGACTATTAATTGGACTTGCTTTACTATCGTTTATCGCTACAACAACAAGATCCTCATTTCTCATGGTTTCTTCATGATTTGTAAAATCCCATAGAAAGGTTTTTACTTTTCGGATTTAGTTCATTAGATCATGTAAAATCCATTTTTTCCCAAGACTTTATCAATTTTTCAACTTTAATCAAGCAAATCATAATCACTAATCTAATCTACTTATCAAAATCACATAAACAAGCACTCACGATATTACTTGTAGTTTAGAGAGAGAGAGAGAAGATTTAAAGATAGAATATAACCAAAAAGAAAGGGATACACATTAAAGAGAAAAATAGCAACACCCTCTCACATGAGGAGAGGGCTTTATTATAGTTGTGTACATGGGATAGCCTTGGGTTAAGTGGGCTTCCCAGGCCGGGATCTTAATATCTATGGGCTTAAAGCGTAACTAGGCCTAAAATTAGCGGTATAAGAATTCCCTGAGTACATTTCACTAGACTAATAAAGGTTCGGATAGTATTAATGACCTCCACTTACATAAAACTAGTCTAACATTTGTCATAAGGCTTCACTTCTTGTTTTGTTCTTTAGTCTTGGAACCTTGTTGTCTTGGGATTCTTTTTGAAGTTCCTTTTGCATGCTTGTGATCATGGATCTTTGATCTTTAACTTGATATTCTTTGACAAAATACTGATATCGTGGTCTTTGGCCTTGATTTGGACTTTACTACGGGATTCTTGGTAATCTTTATCCTTGAATATTTATTGCCGCCATGCGATCTTGTGTCTCTACCCCTAATGCACATGGTCTTGAAAGCTTGCTAACACGATCCCTTTACTTTTTCCTTAATCATGATTACTTAGACCACATGAGTAATCTTGTCGATGAATTGTTCTTTTGAGGAAGTGATTTTTGTACATCTAGAGATTGCGGAGAAGACTTAGAAAACATTGTCATGAGCTTTTCATCAAGAATTTTTATCTTTATATGATCTAAGCATGAGGTCTTGAATCTTGACTCAACATGGACTAGAAGTTGCTACCATCAGGAAACCTACAAGTATAGGTTAGTGATAAACATATATGGACAAAAAATGTCTTTGTCACTTTGTCGAATACGGTTATAATAACCACGGTTCCCCGTTAATCAGTATAAATACTGCCTATGATCAGGTAGAATTCATAAGAATCTCCTTGACAGGGTTTCGCAGCTGTACTAGCCATTCTCTTTATCGGAGCGTCTCAAAGCAGACAACACAGTAAGAGTGAATCAGATAGTTTAATATCTTTCATGAGTTTGAGTCGTCAATTCTTTATACTGGACCAAAAATCGATATCCAGTTGACACAAGCTTGATTCATATAGAATCTCGCAAGCCACCTACAGTAGAGCTGTTTGATGTTGACTATGGAAGGATTTCAGTTATTTCCATTCATCACTGTGAATACTAAAGAGTATCACTCTGAATGTTCTGGCAATTACCTCAAGGATAATGCGTAGGACTCTTTTGATACCAAATGTTGTATAATGATGTACGACATTTTGTATATTGGAATTTGTGTCCTAGTGAGATTTTTATGGGATCTGTTTGGCTCTAGACTCTATAAGTACACATTTGTTATTTGGTAAACGGAGGCTAGAGTGGACTGCCACCTTTTCAATATCAACGATCTCAGAATGAGAAAGCTGATAGCAACGTGTTGATCTCCATGAGAAATGAAACATAAATCTTTTGAGAGATTCTGAGTGGCTAGGGAGGGTTGTGCATTGCATCACTGGGTCCATGATGTCAGTCTTTAATATCATAATCATCTTTGTGATTACCGATAGATTATGTATTGACCCGGTTTCTGCCTAGGGTTGTATGGAGGGCTTCTTTCTTTTCACCCTTTATCCTTACAATTCTTTGTCATTCTTCAACCCCTTCATTGCTTACCAAGACTTCATGACTAGTACCTTGTTGGGTTTGTTCTAGTACTAGCTCCATCTCAGTCGGACATATTCCCTTATTTCTTACTTTACTCCTTTTTCGAACATACGAGGACTTCTACTCTATCTTAATGGAGTGCTCCTGGGTAAGATCCCTCCGGTTCTAGTTGGATCATGGAACCAATATACCTAGCCTTAACCGCCTTATAACTCTCTGAGAAACGACGGTTGGTTGGTCTTTGGGGTATTGCCATGAAGATCCATAAACCATTTGATAAAAATCAATCAACGTGTCTGAGAAATCATTTAAGACACAATGAGTGTTTTTAGAGTTACTAAAAACCCCCCCAACACATATGCACCATATTATGAAGTGTCTTGCACATTCGAGGTTTGGGAACACACTTAAGATTGAGATTATTCCGTTATTTTATTAATCCGTATTGATCACATTTTAATCACTATTCTCCCCCTCAAAAATTGCTTATGTGTTGACAATTTTTGAATTATTAGTGAATAAAAACAAGTTAATGTCCGGAATTCACATGAGTCTACCTAAGTCTTGGGAGAATAGGAGTGCATGCAGAATGAACTAATTATGATACTCCCTCTTAATTATAGAGTGAAAACTTAGAGTGGGAGTTTGTTGAGCACACAATTTTGAAAGAATTTGAAATTTTTTCTTTTTAAAAATATCTTGAAAAATTGTGCTCAACAGAAAATGATGTCAGATGTATCTTATTAACTATCATTTCCTTAGTGCTTCTCTTGAGCATTCAAAACTTTGAATATTTATATGACTTTGCTCAAGACCGAAAAGGTATGAACTTCCCATTGTTGAGGATAAATGTACATAAATGAACATTTTCCTTTCTTTGAGGTCCGAGTCCTAAGCTGACATTTACTTAGAAGTCGTAGAGAAAAAAATTTGAAAGGACATGTTTTGTAAGCATTTGAAACTCTCGCTCGAAATTCATTTATTCACCCGTGTTAATATTAATCAACATTTCTAGGTGCTCAAATGTTATCGATTTACAAGAGACATGTCGAAGAAGATTATTTTTGGTATTTTTGAAGTTTTTTGATTTTATATTTTGTTTTTCTAGATTTTATATTTTTTGTATTTTCTTTTTCAAAAATATTTATAAATCAAAATAAAGAGAAAGATCAAAAATATTTACAAGTCGAAGTTTCCATCGGCAGTGACAGTTGTTGCTAGAGTTGAAGTAGATGAAGTTGAATCTTGTTGTTATTGACGTTTATCGGATGCATCAGCAGAAGTAATAACGGAAAACTTTGAAACAACTTGATTTTCTCCATTGACTTTGAAACAACTCTATCATTGATTTTGTGATTATCATTTATTCTGCTGTAGGAACCTCTGTTCACGTTGTGGTGCGAGGCTTGAACCGTTGTGTTCAAACATCATTGATATTTCATCATTTGTGAATCTACTGTGACACTAGTTTCTGAGATATCAGCTTTTTCAGCAACCATACTCTGAGATTTTCTTGCTTGACATTAAATGAAGTACCTGCACTGAAATCAAAACTTTGTTCCTTCTGAACATTGATTGATGTACCTACACTTAAATCTAGAGTTTGTTTGCGTTCATGAATATTAAGGATATCTATATTTGAACCATGTGTGAGTTCGCTGTCATCCTTGCTTGTACAATAAGCGAGTATCTTTCTCGTAGGAACCCACCTAAGACCAACAGTGTTGAAAATTCTACCCGTGGGTTTCCACCTAAGATCAGATCTAGGAGATGTTTTCTCATACACAGCGGAAGTCTTATTAGGAGAAAATCTATGTCCTATGAAGATCTGCCTTACAGGTTTCTGAGTATGATGTTTTTGTTCTACGGGTTTGTTACTGTTTCTAGTCTTGTTGGATTGAACCTTAGCACGAGAATTCACTTCTTTTAGGAAGTTTGTTATACAAGTATCATGATTTGCATTAAAGACACACTTATGACATGTAGAACAAACAAAGTCTTTTGAATCTGAGAAAGAATTAGAATTCTTAGAGTGATCTGCTATGGGCACAGCCGTTTTCGACTTTTCGTTACACAACTACTCTTAGATACAGACAAACTCCTAGATGAGTGATTAGTGCTCCTATGTTTTGGTTTGCTATCATCAGCAGTGCTTTGAAATCTAGCAGAAGGCATCACACTAGTTTTTGAGTTCCTATCTCTTTCTTGTGTCTTTTTCCTAGCTTCATCTAGATAGTGATTATGAACCATATCATTTGAACTAAATCTTGGCAAGTTTTTAGAACTATTCCTAGATGAGCTAGATGCAATCATATGATTAGGTTTTGAAAAAGAGGATTCACTTCTCTTAGGCAAATAGTGTTGAGTTACTGGTCTTGACAAATTGTGATTCACATCAACTTGGGAGGCAAACTATGGTTTTGACATTAAAGGCCTTTCAGATTTAAACGCATTCGGTTGTCTAACAACTGATTGGTTTCTTAGTGATTGTAAAATCAGTTTCCCCAAGACTGATGTTTTAGCAAACTTAGTATCTACACCATTTCCTTTTAACTTTCTTAAGTCATTTTTAAAGCAGTAATTGCAAAAACCTTTTCCTGAATCTGAGCTTTTAAATCAGCATTAGTAGCAAGCAAATAAGTTGTCTGTTCTATAGTCTTAGATCTCATAATTTTAATATAATCATACAAATCTTTGTAATGCCTTTTCAAAGTCTTATTTTCCTTAAGTAATTTAGCCAGATTATGTTCTAATTCGATGTTCATTGTTTCAAGTACATCAATTTCCTTTTTAATCTTAATTTGAAAAAACAAATCGATATTTTTTTTTTAAATTTGAAAAAAAGTTCAAAAAATTGAAAAATAATTTCGAAAATTTGGAAAATTTTCGAAAATTTAAAAAATTTCGAAAATTTAAAAAATTTCGAAAATTTAAAAAATTTCGAAAATTTGAAAAAAAATCGATATTTTTTTTGAAAATTTGAAAAAAAGTTCAAAAACTTGAAAAAAAGTTCGAAAATAAGAAAAAAAAGTTCAAAAATTAGAAAATAAAGTTCAAAAATTAGAAAAAAAATAGATATTTTTAAAATCGAATATTTGAAAAAACAAATCGATTTTTTTTGAAAATTTGAAAAAATATTCAAAAATTTGGAAAATTTGAAAAATTTTGAAAAAATCGATTGTTTCAAATCAAAAAATTGAAAAAAGTTCGAAAATTTTGAAAAAAAAATTCGAATATTTAAAAAACAAATCGATATTTTTTTTTGAAAATTTGAAAAAATTTCAAAATTTTGAAAAAAAATTCAAAAATTTGAAAATATAGATATTTTAAAAACAATTTTTCCGAAAAAAAATTTTCAAAATTTTTTATTTCCGGAAAATTTCTTTTCACAAAACTTTTTTTTTTCTACTTAATTTTCGATAAGTTATACATTTTAGGCATCAGTTTGAGAGTACTAAAGGGCATTTTGTTAAAAACTAAGCAAGATGTTTATTATTATATTAAGAAATTGTTGTACACTTTCGTGCGATGCCCTAATCATAACTAACTGTTGCCCTAATCAAACAAATAATCGATAAATGGATAATGATTAACGTACCATAAACATACAAAAAATGACCGTAAACATACACAATGAATGCCTTAATGTTCATAACAACTGTGAGCACAATAACAAAACAAAAACAGAAGCCCTATCTAACATGATGCTTCTTAGATCATACTAAGAAGATGTCGTAACAATGTCATATTTTTGGATGCAACATAACACATAATACCCTAGATGTTCATACAAATGGATGCACTAAACATACACAATGACGCCCTAACTTAAAATGATTCTCTTATCATAAAAAGAGATGCCGTAAAAAATATTTTGGATGCACTAATTATACAAACAAACGTCGTAACAATTCGTGTGATGCCCTAATCATACTAACAGATGCCCTTATCATTACAATAATCGATAACTGATTATGATTACACGTTACCCTAAACATATAAATAGATGCCCTAAACATACACAATGATGCCCTAATGTTCAAACAAATGGATGCACTAAACAAAACAAACAGATGCCTTATCTTAACATGATGCTCTTATCATACTAAGAGATGTCGTAACACATATTTTGGATGCAACCTACACAATGATGCCCTAATGTTCACACAAATAGATGCACTAAACAAAACAAACAGATACCCTAACTTAACAGGATGCTCTTATCATACTAAGAGATGTCGTAACATATATTTTGGATGCACTAATTATACAAACAAACGTTGTAACAATTCGTGTGATGCCCTAATCATACTAATAGATGCCCTTATCATAACAATAATCGATAACTGATTATGATTACACCCCTAAACATACAAATAGATGCCCTAAATTTACACAATGATGCCCTAATGTTCATACAAATAGATGCACTAAACAAAACAAACAAATGCCCTATCTTAACATGATGCTCTTATCATACTAAGAGATGCATACAAATATTTGGATGCAACTAATTAGACAAAAAAATGTTTAACAATTCGTGGATGGCCCTAATCACACTAACAGATCCATTATCATAACAATAATTATAACTGATCTCATATACATGTTACCCTAAAACAATAAATAAATGCCCTAACGTCATACAAATAGAATGCCCTAAATTTCATAGACAAATGGATACTAAGACAAAACTAACAGATTCCCTATCTTTAACATGAATGCTCAATTCATACTAAGAGAATGCCCTAAACACATATGTTGGATGCAAACCTACAAATGATAGACCCAATGTTCATCAAATGGACGGCACAAACAAAACAAACAGATGCACTAACATAACTTATCATATAAAATGATGTCTAAAACCACATATTAAGATGAAAACATACACAATGAACCTAATGTTCATACCAATGATGCAGCTAAACAAAACAAACATGATTTCATAACTATAACATGATGCTCTTATATCTACTAAGGATATGCCGTATACACATATTTTTGGATGCACCAACTGTAAATACAAATGTTGATAACAATGTCGTGTCGATGCCTTAATCAAACAAACAGAGCCCCTATCCATAACAATAGTCGAATACCTGATTATGATTACACATTACCCTAAAGCATACAAAAAGATGCCCTAAACAGCGAACAATGATGCCCTAATGTTCGAAAAATAGATGCAACTAAAAAAATGAACAGATGCCCTTAACTTAAAATGATGTGCTACTTATCATACTAAGAATGCCGTAAACAAATATTTTTAGATGCAACAATATACAAAACAAACGTTTGTATACAAATCGTTGATGCCTAATCACACGAACATATGCCCCATAATCCATAACAATAAATCGATACCAGCCACAGATTACATGTTACCTCCTAAAACAAACAAATATATGCCCTAACATACACAAAGAAGTCCTAATGTTCAGACAAATGGACGCACTAAACAAAACAAAACAAAGCTCAATCGAAACAATATTGCTACTTATCATACAAAGAGATTTCTTAACACATATTTTAGATGAAGACAACACAATTGATGCCCTAATGTTCATACAAATGGATGCACTAAGCAAAACAAACAGATTCCATAACTTAACATGATGCTCTTATCATACTAAGAGATGCCGTAATTCATATTTTAAAAAAAAGTTCGAATTTCTTTTCAAATTTTCAAAAAAATCGATTTTTTTGAAAATTTTCGAACTTTTTTTCAAATTTTCAAACTTTTTTTCAAATTTTCGGATTTTTTTCAAAATTTTGAACTTTTTAAAAAAAAAATTCAAACTTTTTTTCAAATTTTCGAACTTTGTTTTCAAATTTTCAAACCTTTTTTCAAATTTCCGAACTTTTTTTTCCAATTTTTGAACATCTATGTTCTACCAATTTTAAAAACTTTTTTTCACTTTTCCAACTTTTTTCAAATATCATCAAACTATATTTTCAAATTTTCAAACTTTTTTTCATATTTTTAAACTTTTTTTTCAAATGCTCGAATTTTTTTTTTCATATTTTCGAACTTTTTTCCAAATTTTTTTTCAAATTTTCTAACTTTTTTTCAAATTTTCGAAGTTTTTTTCAAATTTTCAAAATTTTTTCAAATTTTTGTACTTTTTTTAAAATTTTCGAACTATTTTTCAAATTTTCCAACTTTTTTTCAAATTATCGAACTTTTTTTCAAATTTTTGAACCTTTTTTCAAATTTCTGATCTTTTTCCAATTTAAAAGTTCCGATAATTTTACAGAAAAAATAGAATATTTCTTTTCGTATTTTTTTTCCAAAATATCGAATTTTTATAAGTAACGAACTTTTATTTCATATTTTTAGAATTTGTTTTCAAATTTTCAAAATATTTTCATATTTTCGAACCATGTGTTTCCAAATTTCAAACTTTATTTTTTCACAATATCGATTTTTTTAAAAGGTTTTGAAACTTTTTTTAAAATTTTCAAAAAAACTATTTTTCATATAATCGAACTTGTTTATCCCATTTTTCCAATCATTTTTTTTTCAATTTTTCAGATTATTTATTTCAAATTTCGAACTTTTTTTCAAAATTTTCGAACCTTTTTTCGACCTTTCAAAATATCGATTATATTTTGAAAAAAAATTTCAAAAAATAAAAATTTCGAATTGATTATATCGAAAATAATATTTTTTGAAAAAAAAAAAATTCGAATAATATTAATATTTAGAAAAATATGTATATAAATTAATATCATAACATCTAATTAAATAAATGTTTATTTTTTTAAATTTACCTAAAAGTTTGAATGTTTACAAGATCAAGCCCTATAGTTTAGTTATTCTAGTTTTCTACTAAGTTGAGTGTTTTCCTAGAACACATCCATGTTCTTATAACTATTCCTAGTGAGCTAGAATGCAATCATCATGATTCAGTTTTGAAGAAACGATTCACTATCCTTAGGCAAATAGTTGTTGAGTTACAGTCCTTAACAAATTAAAATATGATTCACGATCAACTTGGTGAAGGCAACTAGGTTTTGACATTAAAGCCTTTCAATTTAAAACGCATTCGTTGTCCTAACAACCTGCTTGGTTTCGTATTGATTGTAAAATCAGTTTCCCCAAGAAACAGAAGTTTTAGCAAACTTATTATCTACAAACAATACCTTTTAATTAACTACTTAAGTCCAATATTAAACAGTAATATGCAAAAAATCTTTTCCTGGAATCTGAGCTTTTAAAATCCGCATTAGTAGCAAGCAAATAAGTTTGACTGTTCTAAAGTCTTAAGATCTCATAATTTAATAGAATCATACAAATCTTGAAATGCATTTTCAAAGTCTCATTATTCCTTAAGTAAATTATCCACATTATTTTCAAATTCGATGTCATTGTTTCATACATCAAGTTCCTTTTAATCTTGGCTTTATTATTGATTCATTCAAAATTTGACCATAGTTGCCCCGTTATAAAGCTTGATTTTGATATTTAAGTTTCAAGACAATACCATTGCTTCCATTCTGAAAAATCTTTTTTGAAAATGGGCAAACGTCTTTTTTTGAGTAAAATATTTTCAACTCGAGAAGATTGAACTTGAAAATTCATGATATCTTTATTATCAAGTAGTGAATCAAGCATATGACTTTTAACTTGACATTGTTCAGTATACTGGTCAACCCTACCTTCAGTAATGATTTCAGGTTGCTCAGTATGTTGTTGTCTTGTAGCAAATATATTACATTCAGCAGTCAATTGTACCTCAACCATTGACTCTTCGTCATATATGGGTCCGATATCTGCATTATCAGCATTTGCATCATTCCCAGATCTACTGCTTGTATCTTGCTTTCCTGATTCTGTCTCACTGGATGCAGATAACAAGCTTTTGTAACAACTAAACTAACACCAATGCTTTCCCCAAATGTCGACATTTCCCTCTGATATTGTGCGCCGTTGATATCTTTGAAGTAATGCGGACCTGAAAAGTGCCATATACTTTGGTGAGCCTTCAAGAGATCATTCGTCGGATAAGAAATATTATACCATTTTCTTCTAGCATCTGCTGCAGCTCTCTCTCTCTTAGAATTTAAATTATGAAGATTTCTTTCTTTAAAAATTTTCGATATGTGAAATGATATTAAGGATTCTAAAGTATATTAAGTATTTTGTGTGGTTGGAAATCGGGAAAAAAAATCGATATTGACGCTAAGGTATTTGAGTAAGATTAACAATATTTTAAAAACTTGAAATAAAACAAACTAAGAAAATAAATAAAACTAAATGCTAAAATTGAAAATTTTGAAGAGATAACATCTACAAAGTGAAAATGTTGAAAAATAAAGGTTAATATTGAACAAGTTTTAAACCTAAGGACTAGAAGTAAATTAAATGAAAGAAAAAGGTTAAAATTAAAAATCTTTTAAAATCTAAGGGCTAATAGTACTAATGTGTATTAACCTAGGACTAAAAGATAAACTCTTGAAAAACCTAAGTTATAAAATGAATACAATTACAATTTTAAACATATAAAAACATTATCATGCCCGTATAGTATCTCTTTCTTGTGATGATCTAACGTAGGGTTTTATATGTTGGTTTTGATTCGGTGTGTTTCAACAAAAACCGAGCACGTCGCGATGATCGTCTCACAATCACGATTCTATTGGTATATGTTATATGACCCGCGAACGACGAAACTCGAAACCGAAAAACCCGAAACAAGTCGAAACTTACTCACACGGTTTAAACTTCACACATATTTCGCACGTTTATGTTTAGTAATGTTTCGCACCCTTATGTAGTTGTCATATTTCGCATGATTTGTAAAAAATTTGGCAGAGTTTTATTTCCTTGTTATGACATATTTCGCTCAACAACTTAAACCTGCATATTCCGCTCAGCTGTTAATACATATTTTGCTCAACAACTTAACCCTGCATATTTCGCTCAACTGTTACAACATAACAATAAGCAGTTACATGTTTCGCTTTCTCCAAAATAGTTACATGTTTCGCACGCTTCAACAAATAAGCCCAGAAAAAAGTTCAAAAATATGCAGTTTTGCAGTTAATATAAGCTACGTAGATGATCTCATTAACGTTTTAAACAAGAAAGTACAATGGTTTTTGGGTTTTCCGAAAGGGTTTAAAACTCAAAAAATAAGCTACGAAAGAAAAAAAAACTTGTAAAAAACTTAAATAAGCTGTTACAATAAGTTGTTAAACCACGTATTAATCTTCAAAATAAGCCGTGTTACACCAGAAGAAGCGACGGAATAAGCAGTTTTACAAGAAAAAATAAGCTACGAATAAAAACGAACAAATAAGCTGCTAAAAGAAAAAAAATGAAGCTAGAAAATGAGAAAACAAATGCTAACCACAAAAACTGTTTCTAGATTCAAATCAGACTGAAAGAATATAAGTAAACGACAAAAACGCGAAAGGTTTTTAAATTGAAGAAAAAAAATCAACCTTTTTAAATTTTTAGACTATAACGAGGTAAAAAACAAAAATAAGCTAGAGTAAGCCCGAAAATAAGCAAAGACACAATCACTAAATCCAACCGTGGCTCTTGATACCACATGTTAGGCTATCATTTCATCACCACTTACATGAAAATAAAAGGAAAAATCTTAGAGATAGAAAGAACTAGAGAGAGAAATAAAAGAAAGAAAATGGAGGCTTTCACTATAAGAAAATAAGAAGCAACACCCTTCTAACATGCTAGGAGGGTTGTATTTACACTACAAAGAGTATAGACTCCTTTTTGGATCATTTGGGCCTTTAATGGACCGAACTAATGGGCTTTAGCCCGACACCTAATCCCAATTAGCTTAAATGAATTCCCGTAAACTACGTTTTCCTATAAAAGGCTCGGTAATATATAATAACCATCACTTTACATAAAAACACGGCTAACATGATTGTTGTTGTATTGTAAAATTGAGTTGTTGTTGGATGATTATGGTGGTTTATGGTGGTCTGAGTTAGTTATGGGTGACCGAAGTTTGTTAGATGATGGTAATAGTTTGTTGAGTGGTGGTCAGAGTTTGTTAGGTGGCCGAAATTAGTTGGTTGAACGGATTTTGCTTTGATACCATATTGAGAAATGAGAGCAATGGAAAGAATGTTTCATTTCACTAAGAAAGATTACAGACCAAAGTATTTATACATGAGTAAAAGTCAGATTATAAAAGTCAACTAAGCTATCAAACTAACTGATTAACTTAAGCTATTACACTATATTGAAGACTACATTAAGCTACATTGAATTACATTGAACTAAACTATCATTGAGTAGAATCTTCATCTTGGGAGGACTTAGCACCTTGTGAACACTCTAAACAGTCTTGACTTTTGTTAGTGGAGTGTTTGGATTTGATGGTTATGCAGGTATACTCACTTTAGATGTGAAAATTATCTGTTATTAAGATTCATAATTACCATTCCTAGGGTGAACGTTTATGATGAGTCAATTTATATCTTGCAAGAAATTAAACTCAGAGATCTCTAGTTTTTTTTAAACTTTGAGCTAGCCTTAATCTAGTATTTTGTGTAGAATATAGATGGTACTCCTCACATTTAACTCACTAATATGAAAACTAAACTCACTACTTTATATATGAAAGTGATGTATGAGAAATTTACAGAGAAGTACACCACCTTTATGCTAACATGAGGCCTATATATGGACTTCACAAGAATACAACTAAGAAAGAAACTACCCACTAACTCTTCCTAAAGAACCGGTACACACTACTGAGTAGTGACCCATGCACTCTCAATGTCCAAAATAATCGGTCAAACTAGCATACCAATTCAAACTATGAATTACTAACTAAAACACACAAAACCATAGACTTATTAAACTAGAACTGCTCCATCCATGCATACGTGAATTCGTTAAATAAACGATTAACCCAACAATCACCCCCTTAATCGTTTATATCACACCCTTCACTCACAACAACACTTAATTACATTGTTTTGAAAAATCTTGATTATCGACCTTTCCTGGACACCCGACCACCACCTCGGTCACATCCAAAGTCTTTTCTAGCTCAACCCCTTTTGATTGTTCACAACACATGTAACATGTAACATGGCATCCCGTTGGACACGTTCACTACCATCTCGGCTCCTCCCGGATGATTCTCCCATTCTTGATAAATGTTTTTTTTGTCTTGCTTCTTCTCTTTCTTTCTGCTGCGTCTTCCTTGCTCTTGTTGCTCATCACTCTTTTCTACTTGCTTTCTTTCTCGTTCTTGCTTCTGCTACTTCTTGCTATGATTTCTTGCTACTTTCATGCTTTACAGAAAACAATCCTTGCTATCTTTCTTGCTGTGTTCTTTTTTTCTTGAGATAAAACTTTGTTCGGTCTTTCTGAGAATCTTTGGTCCTTTGATTCAACGGTATCTTTCTCATTCGGTCTTCTGCTGTTGAAACTTTGATCGACTTTCTTTCTCAGGCAACCCGTGGTCACGGTTGCCTCCTTCGGTCTCGGTCTTAAACTTTCTCGGTCTAGGTGTCGTCGGTCTTTTCGGGTTTGTCAGCCCTCTCGGTCTCACGCTTCCGCTGCGATCAAAGCTTGCTGCTTGTTTTCGTCTTTCGCTGCCTTAGTACATAGAAGGCATTCAGTCCTTTCTTTCTTGCCACACACCAGGTATGAGCCCTGTAGCTCTGATACCACGTGTAGAATATAAATGGTACTCCTCACATTCAACTCACTAATATGAAAAGTAAACTCACTACTTTATATATGAAAGTGATGTATGATAAATTTATAGAGAAGTACACCACCTTTATTCTTGTTAGGTTTAATCTTGAATTAGTATTTTAGTATAAGTATTTGAATTAAATAAATGGTAAATGATCATATGATGAACTAGTCTAGGTTAGACCGAGTAATATACATCTGCACGTTGGGTTTAGATTGATCATGTACCGGCTCTTTAGGTAGTAGTAGGGTTGTGCTATTTTCATGTAAGGTAGTTACTTTGTAAGGCTATATATATCCCCATCCTTTATTGAATATCTCCTTTACATCTGTTCTATACATAAAGTGTTTTCCCACATAAGAGTTGTGCTATTTGTGAGATTGAGGTGTGCTAGCTGGTTTCTACAAGTGGTATCAGAGCCATGGGGCTCATACCCGGTGTGTGGAGAGCAAGAAATTAAAGGGATGATTGCATCTTATGGAATTAGGCATCGAAAGTTAAAAGCAAGCAGCAGTAGGCGATCACCAAAACGCAGCAGCAAGGACTGTTTGAAAGCAAGAAATTAGCAAGAAGAAGAGCGAAAGAACGCAACAAGATAGCAAGAAAACGCAGCAAGATAGCAAGAGAATGCAACAAGATAGCAAGAGAACGCAGCAAGATAGCAAGAGAACGCAACAAGAAAGATAGAAAGGATTGTTTTAAAATAGGAAACTAGCAAGAAATCATAGCAAGAAGCAGAATAGAGAATGAGCAGCAAGAGTACAAGGGTGAAGAGCAACAAGTGAAAAAAGAACGCAGCAGAAAGCAATAGAAGTTAGCAATAGAATATTGAAAGCATGGATACATCAGGCATGTTGACAATCTGTGAGCAAGGTAGAATACAGGCCCTTTTGTGTTTTGCAAACCCTAGATCAGATAAACACAAAACAATAATGAGACCAGCAAAAGCAAACCCTAGATCAGAGATAGAGGATGGTCCTGATTACGTCTGGACGGATGCTGGTTATCAGCAGGAAGATGAACCGATATTGATGTGATAAAACAAGTCAAGATTAAGGGGGTGAATGATGGGTTTATGTTGGCCTTATTCGATGGATCTATGATCTAAACTTAGTCACAATATACCAAAAACAGAAACATAAACTAAACGTTGTTTTTATTAATCTGTCATCAAGAAGATGATTGTTTACATATCTTCCTATTTATACAAAACGAAAAGTCAT
>BQNB010067888.1:0-34029 GCA_026074375.1 Tanacetum coccineum | reverse complement strand
ATCTGAGTTAAAATCATTTCTTCCAGTTGCCTCTTACGCATTATTAGAGGGTGCCATTTTAGCACCAACTTTGCAAGCCACGGATAAGTTTTACTGGCCCTTTTCAGATTGTGCGGTTCTGTGTGAAATGCGGAGTCACTTGGTAGTCGTCGATGAGTTGTGACGAGTTTCAGGACCGCCCACCACAGGGCAGAGTCAACAATGTTGATGATTTGGAGAGTACAAGATGGAGGCTATCACATGACATGCTGATATGAAAGGATGATCATCTTTGAATTTTTAGTTTATAGTTCTGTCAGTGAAAACTGCAACATTCGACCCGTTTGACCCGTTCCCCATTTAGCTAAGATAATCATTTGACATTTTTAAGATAAAACACAGCCTGAATTGACCCTTTCACAAGTTAATGGGTAAAAAATGCCACCTTTAAAACAACTTTAGTTATCTTTTTTTTGTGCAGGTGCAGGCATGAGTTCTGTTACTTTTGTGGGGTTGAATACAAAGAGAGTGAACAGACGTGCCAATGCGTGTTATTGGATAGTGGCAGTCTCGGCGATGGTGGTAGTCTCAGCGTTCGTGGCGGCCTTTTCAGGCGTTTTGTGCAAGTGTGTGTGTTAGCAGATGGATGGATGATGTGTTTATTTTAGTTTGTATGTGTTTGTTGGGGAGTTTTTATTTTTAGTTGGTTTGGTTGTGTGAATTATTTGAAATGGACTGTTACAACTTTATATTTAATGGGTTAGTTACAAGTTTTGGGTTGTTACAAGATTTGGCTATTACAACATTATATTTTAAGCTGTTACAAAATATATACAATTAAAGACATTTATGTGTATGTTTTTATTTCTCAGCATTCATGTGGGGATTTATCGGTTACAATTTTTAAAATATTAGCATAATATTAAATGAGCAATATTTAACATTTCCTAAAATATTCAAGATTCAATGCATTAAATTTTTCAACATTTATTTTTTCAATTTTCAAAAGAATCTTAAATTCTCTTTATAAGTAATATAGAATAAAACATTAGCATAGCATTAAATGAGCAATATTTAACATTTCCTAAAATATTCAAGATTCAATGCATTAAATTTTTCAACATTTCCGATTATAAAAGTTTTTCAACTTTCAAAAGAATCTCAAATTCTCTTTATAAGTAATATAGATAAGTGGCTAGATAATTTAGAGGCGTAGTTAGAAATTTCTGCTCGAGGGGGCACATTTCGATAATATTTAAAAACTACATTATAAATTGATTGTTAGGGGGCAAATTACAAAAAAGTCGGATATTTTAGAAAATTTATTACACTATAATTTTTTTCGCTAGGGGGCACTTGCCCCCAGGCCCCCTCCCTATCTCTGTCGCTTCCCTCACTTACCATGCATATCACTCATCTAAGCTTTCTCTCTCCTCTTACTTTCCTCACTCCACTCACATTTCACCTATTTTTGTCACCACTCACTCACCTTTCACACCTATTTTTTTTTATTTAAATATGTTAGTAATAAGAAAAGTGTTTATTATTTATATGAATTGGTCATTATAAAGTTTATAGTTTAGATAGTAATTATAATGTAATAAAGTCTATCTTGGTCAAAGTTAAGTAAAGTTGACCAAAGTTTGACTAAAGTAAGAAAAATAGATAGGATAAGTCAATAAGTATAAATACCCATTTAGTAAGGGTATTTATATAAGTCTCTTGTATTTTGTAATCACTTCTCCCAACCTCTCCTCAGCTAGCACTAAAGCCATGCATGTTAGTACAAAAACCGTATAGGGGGGTGAATGTGGGTCCAAATCATTTAGTGAGCTGGGCCGATGAATGGGCTGTGATGTAGATCTAGTACTAATCCAAGTAATGAAGAGATAATCTGCACAAATGAGAGTAAACCGTTAGCCTTATCGCGGGGCGGACCCCACGATTAAGCTCCGGCGTGAGAGTAAGTATGCATGTTTGTCAGAGAATATGTCAGAGTATGTGTGTGTATTAATTGTCAGACAGAATGTACCTTTTTGGGGTGTGAAATGACCCCTATTTATAGGCAAGCCTAATACTAGGGTTTCCTAGTATTTCGCTTGTGACTGTTAGTAGCCGGAGTGGGTCCCTTGTCGGGCAAAGGTCCACGTGTAATCGTGTTTGCGGACGCGAGTGTTCTTTCGCGGTCAGTGTTTGTCCGCGGAGGTGCAACGGGTGCGGCTTTAAAGATACTCACGTGCGTCTTTGAAATATCCAGAGCGTGACCCTTGTCAGGCTTAGCAGTCCGGCTATTTGTTGTATTGTGCCTGGGCCCATATGCGTATATTATAAACTAAGCCCAGTAAGCTTGGTGCTCATACTATACGTCATCAAGTCCCCCCAGTCTAGTTTGCTTACTGTACGAGGTACAATTATAGCGTGCGGTAAGCGTTACTAGACTTAGAGTTCCGTGATCAAATTTTCGTTTGCTCCTGCCTTGTTCCGCGTCTTTTGCACCATTTTGACAGTTTGTCGTTGGTTACGTGGGTTCTTCGTGTCCCTTTATCTTCTGCATGATTTGACCGCCTGGGTCCCATATCCAGCTGTTATCATTATCTTTTTACTCTATTTTTGTACCGTTGATTGGGAAGTGTCTTGGCACGTGTCATCATCCTACCTTACAACTAGAATCGCTATATATAATATCATATTATCATTTATTTTCTTATTTTTATCGTATGTATGTGTTGTAGAGATGCTTTCATGTAGATTGAATATTTGAATTTGCAATGTGCTTCTTATCAAAGGAACTAAAAAAGATCATGGCTTAAGAGTGGGTTTGGATCAAGTTAATCTATTTTCTTTGCATTTGTCCTGCTTGAAGATAACATTGTTTGGATCGAACCGGGTTTTCAAAACATTGATAAAAACTGTAACCTTGCAAGAAGCCAAGAAGCACATTGGGCAAATGACAAAAAAAACATAAACTTATGATCTGTTTCCAATCAAGATACTCTACATTTTTTTCACATAAAAGTAGCCAACTTTTTTTTCTAGCCGATTTAGGTTTTCTCTCACTTCCCGTTAACATATTAACCCTCATTTCATTAAATCACTAAAATTTGTGTTAATTAAAAATAAAGGCCAAATTAACAATTATCCAAAAATCCTTTTTAACTTTCATACGGGTTCAAACAACCCATCAAATGATGTAACATGAAGCTAGAGCGTTGGACACGATGAACTTCTTTTATCTACTTTTGATTTTTGTACCTACCCAGTTGGATTACCCGCGCTTCGCCGCGGGGCGAAAAGGACAAACGGTCGTTACTTAACGTTCGGTAAGTAACGACCGACCCGACGGACTATTTTTGTAAATTAAAAAAAAAAACTAACGGTCGTTTATACTTGACACCAGACGCGTTTAGTGTGGAAGGTGGAATATTTGTAATTCTTTACTGTGATCGACGGTCCGTATTACTTAACGCTCGTTAAGTAACGACCGACTTCAAAGACTATTTTCGTAAGTTGTTAAAAAAAGTAAATTGCTAGAAAAAAAACTAACGGTCGTTACTTAACAGTCGTTAGTAGGGGGAGGGGGATTTTTTTTTAAGTGAGACAGGTCCGTTTACTTAACTTCTGTAAGAATGACCGACCCCAAGGACTATTTTCGTAAGTTGTTAAAAAAAACAAACGGTCGTTACTTAACAGCCGTTAGTGGGAAAGGGGGAATTTCATAATTTTTTTAAAGTGAGGACGGTCGTTACTTAACGAACGACCACAAGGACTATTTTCGTAAGTTGTTAAAAAAAATAAAAATAAGAGTCGTTACTTAACAACCGTTAGTGGGAGAGGGGGAATTTTGTAATTTTTTTAACGTGAAGGTAGTTTTCGTCATTTGCGTCATAGTAAGGAAGTATTTCGTAAAATGTATCTAAAAGATGGGCGGGCCGGAAAATGGGCTGGATTTTGGGCCGGAGAATGGGCCGGTTTTGGGCCAGGTTGTGGGTTTGGTCACGGGTCGGGTCGGGGTTCCGTTTTGCAAACGGTTTTCCTTGTTATAGTTATAATATAATTTCTTAATATCAAGACAAAAGAAAGTCTTGAAACATGAGTTCAAGTTGTTCAAAATTATATGCAGAATGCACTAGCAGGTTGCATTCAGTGATACAATTCGTCATTATTATTTAAAAGACCACTACATAAAAAATGGTAGGAAATTAGAGAGCCATAAAGCTTAAAAGGAACAAATATATATAAATGTACATATTAAAGTCATAAAGGGTTGGAAATAAATATGGCATGCCTTTGATCGGTTGTTGATCGAGTAAGAAAGTAATAAAGAATTTTTGGATAATTATCAATTTGGGCTTTTCATTTTTAATTAACACAAATTTTAGAGATATTTTTTTTTTTTTTTTTTTTTTTTTTTTTTTTTTTTTACAACCAAAAAAAAAAAAAAAGTATTTTTTTTTTTTTTTTTGTCTTTTTTTTTTTTTTTATTTTTTTTTTTTTTTTAAAAAAAAATAAAAAAATTTTTTTTTTTTTTTATTTTTTTTTTTTTTTTTTTTTTTTTTATTTTTTTAAAAAAATTAACAAAATGGGGGTTAGTGTGTTAACGAAAAGTGAGAAACAATCTAAATCGGTTAGAAAAAAAAATTGACTACCTTTATATGAAAAAAAAAGCATCTTGATTAGAAACATACTTTATATTTAGTGTCTTTTTGTACTATTTGTCCATTGCACATTATAAATATAAACATTTGGTGACTAATACACTGTCGTTTTGACAGTGGGTCATGTGCTACAGTATCGGGCTCCTATTTTAGGCCAGCTTGATTTTAATTTTTTTTTTTACATTTATGCACAAAGTAGGAGAGAAAAAAAATATTACAAAATTTCGATTTATTCAGATAAAAAACCAGATAGCCGCGGAAACATCCGATACCTAATAACTTACAAATAATCCAATATGGTCACAAACGTACAACCCATTATTTAAAAAAAAAACCCACAATAGCAAAAAAAAAAAAAAACACTTAAACAAGAAGGGCCAACACATAAGCCATATAAAAAAACTATTACTCAATATACACATTTGTCGACACTAACAAACGCAGCCTAATTGGCCCAAAGTATAAAAAAAAAAAAACAGTAGCCCAAATATTAGCCTGAAATCTGGCCAAAACGTAAAAAAATAAAAAACAAAATGGACCCTCAACTTTTAACTATTTACGATGATTCTTTCAACAAAAATCCCCTAAAAAAATTACAAACCGTCACACACACACACACACACACACAATATTAGCCCGTCCCAACACAATTTTTTTTCCTCGACCCAACTCTCATACAAAAAAAGAAAATATTAAAACAATTTGCCCCGCATAACGCATGCGGCAAAAAAAAAACCCCCCGAAACGTCAAAAAAACCGGACACCTCAACCTTCATTTACATTTTGATCTTACACAAAAATTCCCGTAAAAAAATTACAAACCGTCCCTAAAAAAGAAAAATCTCGGGAAACATATTAGCCCGTCCCAACGCAAATTTTTTTTTTCCATCGAGATTCAAACAAAAACACACGCGAAAATATTCCTTAGCCCACAGGATAACAGCATCTGCCAAAAAAACCCCCCCGAAACGTAAAAAACTGGACCCCACATTTTTTTAACTAATTCGCCCACACTTACACACTACCACAAAAGATTCCCTGTAAAAATTTTACAAAACCTCCAAAAAAAAAGAAAATATAACCGCAATTTTTTTTTTCCCCGAATCAATACAAAAAAATAAAATATTAAAAATTTATAGCCCCCCATAACGCATCGCCCAAAAAAAAAACCCCAAAACGTAAAAAAAATTATTCGGGAAAAAATTAGTCCCGCCGCAACGCGCGAGTTCTTTTGCTTGTTCTATAACAATTAGATGACCTCATGACCATCATGACATGGGGATTATAGTTAATTTCACGCATAGATCGATATCATATTTATATATTTGCAATGATTTAAATATTTGCAAAAACAAATTGTTGCGGATCACCCTGTTGGTCATCTAAGTGGACCTAAAAACTGTTGTAGATGAGAATATATCTTTATATAAACTGTATTTTGCAACGACCATCACTATCATCTACAACAGTTTATTATCGACGAGAAGAAGAGAAGATGAGAAACATAAGATGGTTGTTAAAAAATGATTAAAATAATAATAAATACCTAAAGAAAATAACCAATTTAATTAATGAAACCTAATTTTAATTTAACGTACACACATCGAAGAAAAAAACTACTTTTAAGGACCACTTAGTTATTTATAATTAAAAATTCTCAACTTTTATATAACGAATTTTGCCAACTGCGCTTCGCGATGAGGGTGTTTGTGTAGCTGTGTCGTTTTACGATTATTGCGAGGTTTTACGTTAAGGACTAAATTTTGCAACTGACGGATAACCTCAGGGACTATTCTCGTAACTTGATAACCCCAAGGATAATTCACGAACATGAAGGACCAATTACGTAAAATCTGTATTGGAGTATTTTATTTTAATATTAAAGTTTAAAAAAAAATAACGGGCGCTACCTAACGACCGTTAATACTATTCATTTTACTGTTCATACACTCTAAAGTTACTGTTCATCATTTTTTCTTGAAGCTTAATGATCGTTATCCGCCCCTAACGACCCCCACTAATTGTTATATAGTAGAAATTTTAAAAATTTATATAGAGAAGAAAAGTCCAATATGCTTATGCGCGCCTCGGTCGATTACTAGCTAGACGGTGATCAACTGGCCAAGTAGCACTAGGACTTTTTTCAACCACATTTTTCATTGTTCTCGCACAAAACTTATTATTTAAAGCATAAGTAGATATTTCTTAATGTGATTAACCCAAGTACACAGCCTCTTGATTTATAGTATACTACAATAATTACATATAATCCAACTTTAGATATATGCATTTTGAGTTATTAGATTGTACACATTTTATTTTGGTGAGTTTATGAAACTAAGACACCATAGATTGCAACAAAGCAGGCATATCGCAGAGTAAGATAACAGAATAACATGTATTCGGTAAAACAATAATGAAATTTTATACATAAAACGTTTAAGAGTTTTTTAGATATATGATCAATTGATCAAAGCCCAACAAGGGTAATATTCTGCATCTACTACATTTGCTAATAACCTCTTTACATTACTGCCAAGTAATCTCGGGTGAAGTGGTCCTAGCACGAGCCTCTGACAGTGAAACAGCCATCGCTAACATCATCTGGTCTTCATAACTCTCGGGAACAATATTTCCCGCAACCACATTCATTTCATCTACTCTGGAGGAATCATTATAGCTTGTGTTGTACATTGGCATACTCATATTGTTAGTTGATGATTCTACCCCTACTTGGTGTTCTGCGAGGCTTGCTATTGTATATGCTAGTCCACCAGAAGGTGACGCGGATGAGGTTGATTCAGCCTGCGGGGCTATGGCCGCTGAAACGTGGAGTTCTGCTGCGTATCTAGCTAATTGAGCAGCATCACCATAATTTTGATGTCGTTGACGATTTGCATCCTCCTGATCCCACAAAAGACAGAATAAGCAAAAATATATTTATGAAATGTATGAAGCTATGACAAATTGATCAACAAGTACCTGAAATGAGAGCCAGATGGCTTCCATAAGCATTATGTTCTCGAGATCAAATTCATCATCTCTGCATTTACAACACAATACTTAGCAATTGCATAAAATGTGTAGGAATTATAATAAACGAACTAGTGAGATTTTAAAAGATCATTTGGGAACTATTTGCTTCAAAATAGTTGCTCAAGTAAAAAGTGACAATTGATTAATTGTATGTATTTTAATCAAGTATATTTATTATGAAAATCCAAGTTATGTGATTTCGTGAGTTCTCACTAACTTAAACATTGAGAAGTATCATAAGAAAACAGAAAAGATGAAAGGTAGTCCTAATTTTTTATTTAATCTCCAGGACATGATGAAAGGCACAAATGTATATACGATGTTTAATCTAAGCTAACGAATATATTTTACATAGTATATAATGTTCATAATCAAGAGACACAAATTCAATACTATATATCCATCAAGAATCACGACCTATCATCTTACATAGACATATTTTTGTTACCAGTATTTTCTATAGATCAATTACAATAAATTTCATCTTTTGCATTTCTTGTTGTTCAGCTACTTCATATGCATATATTACAAATCAATATGTCATAAGACATATGGATGACTACTTTTGCCTCAAAATTTAGATTGTGTTAAACGTTTGCTAAGTTCACTTAGTGTTGCATTTATATATCATTAATGATTTGATTTGGTTTCACATGTTAACCTAAGTCACTATCAAAGAGTTCTATCGATGCATCATTAATAGCCATACAATTTCAGTAGGTAGTAAGACTAGCACAGATCTAACTCGGAAAAATAGAGATACAGCCATCATAGACTTCTTTATGGAATAGGCTGGCTCCATAGCCAAGTACAAATTAGCATTTTTTTAATCCTTCTGATCAGGTTCTTATTGGGTACTTGCAACATAGTTTTTTAGCTGATTAAACACAAGGAACATACAATTGATTCAAGCATCTGTATTATTATATTAGTCGATTCTCATCTAGTCAGCCAATGCCTTGTATAATTCAGAACAAATAAAGCACGCCCAAACTTATGCCAAAGTTTCATGTTCAAGTTCAACTTATTTCACCCAACTCAATGAAATCATACCTGTTCTGCCTAGAGCCTGAAGGATTTGAAATCGATGAACCACCAAGCTGTTGAATAGAAATGCTTTCCTGGCCTTCACAAGAAAAAAGGCACAGCAAATAAATTGGTGGTGATAGAAAACAAAAAACAAAGCCAAGAAAGGGTAAATAATATCCGCAGATATCTAAAAAATAGTTATTTACATTATCACAGGCATACCTGTTCCTGATGCATATCCAATCTCATTTGGTTCAATTATTCTGCTAGAAGAGCTCATCTCTTGCCTTTTTTGCATCCTTTCTTCTTCGTCTTGAATTTCTTTCCGTCTCATTCTTATTTTTGCATCTATTACCCGTTGTTCTTCCTGTATATAATCAAATATTTCAACTAAATACATACCTAAATTACAAAGTTGATAAAGCATTATGCGCTCATTCAATGCTTACAATCTGTTCCAATCCCTTTTCCTCCTTCGTCTTCACCCCTCGATACTCCACGGCATAATTAAAGGTTTTACAGAAGGGGCACCTTAAAATTGTTAAGGAGCAAAAGTTGAGAACACAAAAATAGAAACACAGATCATGATGGTAATATTCTTGGTTCAAAAAGAATATGATACTGTGACGTAGAGTTGATTAGCGTCTCATCTGCAAAAAGCATTCTGGAGCAAAAGAATAAACATTACGACTCAATCGGATTGGTTGGAAAAGGCCTGAAAGAAACTACACGGTGGCTAGATCTAACCTGTACAAATGCCTTTCATGCAACATCTTGAACGATTTAGACTTGGATAATACTGAATTTTAAGTAGGAATATGTGCTTCAGAATCAGAAATACATAATATAACAACATACTATACAAAATAAGAGTAATTGTCCCCCATATTTTCAATTGCAACATTTTTGTCTTACAATAAAATCCTACACCTAAAATATATAAAAGTAAGATTACAGAAACTGAAACTTGCAACACAGTAGTTGGTACTAGCGTTTTGACATTGAATATATGATATGACGTCATCAGGAAACAGATAATCAGCTATAACAAAACGAAAGATAGTGTTTGGATGTATCTGTTGTTTGAAGTTGTTACAATCATACGAGTATTTGGCAAAGACTTTACATGTAAAACGATAAATAAATACTTAAAACTGTCAGATATTTAGAATCAGACGTCTTGCAGACATTGTCAGCTATATCCTAAAGGATGTTTGGAATTACTTATTTAAATCGACTTAAACGAAAAGCTATTCTAAACAGTAAATTTTAAAACTTTGAATCCACAAAAAAAATCGACTTAAAATAAGCAATCGCGAACTGCTTGTCAAAATCAACTTATTCCATCCTAAAGTAGGCTGATAAGCATAACCATTTTTCTACGTCCAAACACTCAAAACTGCTTGTCTACTTTTAACATAAAAAACGCAATGAGTAGATAACTTGTTTACATAAGCAATCCAAACACCCCTTAAACTGATCATTTGACCACTAAATTAGCTTCACTATTCCAAAAACAGCAAACACATAATCACTTTAAAAACACACTACCAAACACCAACTTACATACATTCAACCAAAAAAAGTTTAAAAAAAGAAACACAAACCAAGAAACAAATTGGGCATTCTTCAAGATCACATCTACAATCATCACCACCAGGATAACAAGGAGCAAGCTTGGAATCAAGTATTAATTTCCTAAGCTTTTTATGATCCACATCTTTATGTTGATACAAACCTTGTGGCTTAGTATGCTTCTCATCCACCACACATCTTTTTCTGCCCAATTTATTCCCCATTAAAAAACCACTCAACAAAAAAAAAACAATATTCCCTCAAATTTTATCAAATTGATACCTTTAAAATCCTCAAAATCAAGAAACTAGCATAGAGATTAAAACTTTATAATAACTTTATAATACCCTTTAAAGATTTAATTATAAAAATGTGAAATTTATTAAACATCAAAATGACCATTTTAATGCCTATAACATCATGAAAATGTAGAAAATAGTATAAAGATTGAACTTTAGAATGCCCTTTAAGGATTTAACATTAAAAATGTGATAATAATATAATCTTGAAAAAGAAAGACAAGAATAGGGAACAAGATCAGAAGTTTCTTCTGATAGATTAACGTGAGAAGAGAGACAGAAGGGAAGTGTTTGTACTTGTGTTTTATTTGTTGGTCGTTTATGTTTTTTGATTGATGATATTACGAAGGGTTGGTATCCTGATCAGCTAAAAAGTACTACAGTAAAAAGGTAGAAAGATTCTTTTTGTACATTTTTTTACGGTGCAGCGCATTTTTTTATCAGTTTTTGTTCCGTAATTTTTAACAGTTTCATACTTTTGACCTGTTAAACTTTATATTTTTTGTTCCGTTTTTTCCGTGTCACAGTTTTATAACACATATAAAATTATAAAAATTAAAAAAAAAATCAAAAAACATGGGGGTTACAAATGGTTTTTTGGAGGGTATTTATATCATGAGCCTATTATGAAATGGGTGCTGCTATTGGTACCTCTGGCCCGCTAAAAAGTACCAAAATGTACAAAGATTCCTTTTATACCCTCTTTTTACAGTGCAACGCAGTTTTTTTATCAGTTTTTGTTCCGTAATTTTTTAAATAGTTTTATACTTTTGACCTATTAAACTTTATATTTTTCGTTCCGTTTTCTCCGTGTCACAGTTTTATAACATATATAAAATTATAAAAAAAAATTAAAAATCAAAAAACATAAGGGGTACAAATGGTTTTTTTTGAGGGTATTTATATCATAGCCTTATGAAATATTGGAATTATGTTCTTATTTTATGGTCCCATTCAAATACTTTATGATATATATTAAAAAAAGTTTATTAAATTTTGAGTTAATTGTTTAAATGGCCCTTAAGGTTTATAGGGTTTCACATATATTGTTTTTGTGTTTTTTCTAAACGGGTCATTTTCGTGTGGTATGTAAAAATTACGGGTCATATCCAATTTACTAACGATGTTTAAACAGTCGTTAAAAATTTTTACTAACGATGTTTAAACAGTCGTTAAAAAAATTTACTAACGATGCATACACGTGTGAACCTAAAATTATAACTTTTGTTTTCCCTCTCAATTTTTTTTAAATTAACCTTTTTTTACTTTATTATACTTAAATTTTGGGCTTACGTACTAACCGAAGTTTTTTTTGTTTGAACGGCAACTTTATTAAAAACCACTAGCAAGGAGCTAGAAAATTACATAGAAATCAAATGAGGTTTTGAAGCCACTAACCCAAATCAAAGTTCTATTACCTCTAGCTAAACACCAATTAAACAACCGTAAGACAATCTCATCGAAAATAACATCTTTACGAGGATTAGAATCCGCAAAAAGGAGGTGATTCCTGAAATTCCATAAACTCCACCAAGAGACGTAAAAAACACCTTCTATACACACTCTCTTTAGACTTAGCACCAAGGCGTAACTGTTTTAAAAAAACCAACCCTTGCCAATCTGTATCGAATGAAAAGAGTGAAAATCCAAGTCCCACCAACGACATACTAACCTTGTCACATCTCTCGCCAAGCAGCAACGAAAAAATAAATGAGAAGAATCTTCTGGTTCTCCGTCACAAATCGGGCAAGATAAAGAATCGATCAAGATGTTTCTCCTGACTAAATTCGAACGTTTTCGTTCGTTTTTGTATGTTTTCATCCATTTTTATACGTTTTAATACGAAATCTTAAACGTTTTTGTTTGTTTTTATACGTTTTGATACGTTTTTGTTCATTTTATACGTTTTTATACGATTTTTTACATTTTAGGACGCTTTTGTTCATTATATACGTTTTTATAAGTTTCCATCCGTGTTCATACGTTTTCGTACGTTTTCATATGTTTTTGTACGTTTTTATTTTTGTTTCCGTTACTATATGTTTTTGTCCGTTTCTATATGTATGTGTACGTTTTAATACTATTTTTTTTAACGTTTTTGGACATTTTTGTTTGTTTTTATACGTTTTTGTTGTTTTTTGTTCGTTTTTATATGTAAAAAACGCATAAAACGGATGAAAACGTACAAAGACGTATAAAAACGAACAAAAAAGTCCAAAAACGTAAAAAAATCGTATAAAAACATATAAAAAGGATGAAAACGTATAAAACAAAAAAAAAACGTCCAAACACATAAAAATCGTATAAAACGTACAAAAGCGAACAAAAACGTATAAAATTATATAAATACAAACAAAAACATCCAAAAACGTTTAAAATAATGTATAAAAACGTTAAAACATTTAAGAACGTATTAAAAAAGGTCGGCTAGTTTATAAGCCCAAAATTTAAGTATAATAAAATAAAAAAGTTTATTTTTCAAAAAATTATATTCTGAGGGCAAATAAAAATTACAATTTTAAGCCCTCGCGTTTATGCATCTATATCATGTTAGTCTTTTTTAAACGTCGTTAGCAAATTAGATAAGATATGTAATATTTACATACCACAAGGACATGACCCATTTAAAAAAACATATGAACAATATATGTGAAACCCGCAAACTTTAAGTAGCATTTAAGTAATTAACTCATAAAACTTTTTTATGGTCATTAATTTGGGTTTAATAGAGATTTGTGATGGTGATGTGTTGAGTGTTGGATTATATAAGTATAAAAATGTTTTATATTATACTAGTAATTTATTAATCTAATAACGTCATTTGTATGGTTGTTAGGATCTAACTATATTAGGTGTCTAATTGTCAAATCTTACTTGTAGATTATTAACAGAAATATAATTTTACAATACTTCGTAACCATATTTACATAATTGATAATAAAAAATAGTCACTTGATGTCCTTGCTATTATAAGTACAGAGTTCAAGTGTTCAACATCTATGTGAACGAGAGAAATTGAATACTCCACCAATGTGTGGAGATATACATTCATAGAATACAAAGTTACACAAAGAGAGTACAAGAATAAGATAATTACATATTACACCATAACCATAGATACTAAAGACTAGCTAGTACCACCCCCCCCCCCCCCCCCAAGCGAGAGGGAGGCGGACCCAACCTAAGCATACGCCAAAAGAACTTGAACTGCGGACGAGGTAAACCCTTTGTGAAGATATCCGCCACTTGGAGCTTGGTTGGAATGAAGAGGGTGTGTAACTTTCCGTTAGTAACAAGTTCGCGAATGAAGTGATAATCTCGATTCAATATGTTTGACCTCGTTTTGTGTATATAGGATTTTGAGTAAGAAAGAAAACACTCCGAATGTCACATAAGAAGGTCCGGACGACTAGCAGTAAGCCATGAAGCTCTTGAAGCAGGTTGGAGCCATAATAAGTTATTTCAACACCCCGACAATGGCGAAAACTCAAAAATGCAACATAATGATCAATCATAACACAAGATACAAAATAGAGAAAACTACAATGCATAAACTTCAAGTGCTATGAAGACCATCAACCTCGAACAACCTCGAGTGATGTCTCAAATCGCAACTAAAATCCACAATCTCTTACAATTATTCAAACGCCCTCACAGGGGTCCATAATCCAAAACATCCAAATACTATAGCCAAATAAACCAAACAAGCAAGACTTTACATGAAATTCCATTCGGGATACTTTTAAGTCTGCTATCACAATCACCAAACTATTCTTCTTTCAATTCACTTGAAAATGATACTCGAAAATGTCAACAATAATGTTGGTGAGCTCGTAGGTTTGACCTTAAACCCAAAAGCTATGCAACAGTGGACAATAGTGCTATATGACAGTGAATATATGCAACAATCTAGCATCACCGCTAATCAACAATCCATATGTCACTTACGCACCTAAATGGACTACCAGCTGGAGCACTAAAATTAGGGAAAGATCACACACAAACCAGGGTAGGCGTACCCATCCACTCCAATAATCACACAAATACTGGGTAGGCATACCCCTCCGATCCAACAAAATATACAAATACTGGGTAGGCGTACCCCTCCGATCCAAACAATCATGCAACACATAATATTCACATAGCAGTCATCAGCACATATCTTATCCCAAAAACAAAACCACATTTCGCACAGATCGATTCAAAACATTTCAAAACACATTTGAGTATCATTTTCCCCCAACGGAAAAACAGTAAAAAGTTGGGCTACGAGAACTCACCTCAAGCAAGTCTTTAGCAACAAAATCTCAATCACACAAGTAAATGCAACGACGCCCGCACACGACCTAGTCCAGTTAATGTCTCAATTTAATCACCAATTTCCAAAACAATCTTTACGTTTGATGCATAGAGTTTAGACGCGTTGTACGATTACCCAAATCAATTTTAGTGGTGTGATGGTGGACGACATATCTCCACAATCATATCAATCTCATTACTCGGTAATATATACTTATATTATTTAAGGAAAATAGATAAGTAATATAAATAAATATTTATAATTAATAATTATAAATATATCTCGACAAGAAGTCCATTCGTATAGCCCCCTTTTATTTCGTCACTCTAAAATAATCAATAACCGGTTGAAAATGAAAACGTTATCTCATAATAAATATACGTTGAGAAGTTTCGAGAAAAATTAAATTTCTCGTCCTTTTAGTGAAGTTATATAAATAATAAAATAAGAAATAATGACTTTATTATTAAAAATCAAAAATCATGTTTTAGGAAAATTTCTAAGTATAAACTTTTTATGAAATTTCGACATGACCCGTACGCTCTTACAACATTTTCCAAGGTTTCAAACCTTATTTTCCACACTTTTACTAATTCGACACTTTCGAACAAAATTCTAAAATCTCAATCTTTAACGTTTACTAAACGTTTTTCCAAAAATATCTCTCAATATCACTTTGTAAACACATTTTCACTTTCAAAAGTCCGTCAAAACTCTCGTAACAACTAAATATAACTTATTGGGCTTTAAGGCCCAATAAGACCCATTTAAGTCATTTATAAGTCCAAAATACGATCTAAGTCCAAAACCAAGGTCCATTTACATTTATAAGTATATACTTATATGTAGAAAATAATACGGACCACAATAAGCCTTCTCATTAAGCCACAGCTTAAATAGACTTATTGGGCCGCGAGCTCATAAGCTTCAAAATACGTATATTAAGCTTTAAGATAAGCTAATAAGCTACGTATCGCCTTTGATTACTACCATAAGCCTCAAAAATAGTCTACAAACATACGCCATAACGCAAAATAATCAAAAATCACTTCCTTAGTGATCTTGATGAAAGACGTGGCCTATAAGCCCAAAATAAGCCACGAAATGCTTAAAAATAAGCCCACAAATAAGTTATACATGCTATTATCCAAAATAAGCTATCTAGCAACATATGTTATTCAACCATCACGACCACAACATCAAAACTACAAAAACCCTCTATTCCATTTTATAAACCAACTAACCAACACATCATATTTAATTCGTTTCGGCTTCTACACAATCAATTTCAACATGATCAACTTGTACAACTAACATCTATGCCTCAAAAATAAACCCAAATGGATCAAATAATTTAAATTTTAAAAAACTTACAAGAAATTCTTCAAATTTTTTATATTTTGTAGATTTCGCACTACGAACCGAACAACCCCCAAACGTTGGTAACATAATACCCAAACTCTCTTATCAACCCGGAATCCACGTTCTTAGTCAAAGTTGGAAAAGTAGGTGGTTTGTGTGGTTAGGTGGCGGACATGAAACACACACACACACCTATGTGTGTTTTTATTTTTTTTTAAATGAAAAAAAAATGAGTGAAATTGTCTAGTAAATGGCATATATGTGTACATCTTGGGACATGTTAGCTAAATTTAAGCCTCCTTATCCCCTTATCCTCCCATGACCGGTTATGGCATCCTATGGGGTGTCGGGTCTTTTTTTTCGTGTCAAAATCACTTAAAAGCTCATAAAACTCAACCGTAAAATACTCCCCAAAGTTACTTAGCATTTTTATTCACTTTAAAAATACTTTTCCAATAACTTAGAGTATTTACTTTACTTGCCATAATTTCACTAAAACAAAAAACCCTTCAAAAAAAAAAACTCATTTGGACAATAACGGACGTGGTCCAGACTCATTTTTTTTCGGCATTTTCTCAAAATTCACGGGTCAACCACCCGGAATACAATAACACAAATAATATCTTTCAAAAGGGATTATTAATCACAATAAACCATAATTTATCATATATCTCATAAAATCATCACCGTCAACACGGTACAAAATCTGAATAAAGTGGCAAAAGTCAAATAGTCAAAGGACTATAAATGAAATATTCAGAACACAAAAAGGGCAAAGGTTACAAGTTATGCCGTTGTGTTTGCCATAGCACGATACTCAGATTCACATCTTGACCGTGATACTATGGGTTGCTTCTTTGCACTCCAAGATACGAGATTTCCCCCCAAGAAGATCGAATATCCATATGTAGAGGGGGCGGGGGGGGGGGGCGGGCGGAGGGAGGGGGGGGGGGGGGGGGGGGGGGGGGGTGGGGGGGGGGGGGGGGCGTGGAAGGGGGGGGGGGGGTGAGATATCCTGAATGTTTTAACCGCCGTATGTTATATGATTCCTTTGATGTAGCGGGAGAAATTGCGTTTGACCCTGCTGCTACAAGCGCCTGAATCAGATAGGCACCTCTCTACCACCTTACTTGCACTACTTGCTGTCGACATAATTGGAGCGACTCCACACGACATTCACGCTGATCACAGGGGTATGTGCCGCCATTGTCGCGGGGCGCGCAAGTGCGGAATCTCTGATAGAGCCACCCACCCCTTCACTTGATTATAAAAGCACCCCGAGCCCCCCCTCCCACATCCCACATACACCACCAACCCCGCTGCTAATCACCCCGCGAAACTGCATCCCGACCTGAGTCATGGGCTCAGTGTACCCACAGCCAATCCACATCCGACTTGGGACCCGACCCCGCAAATACCCCAGGAGTCCAGGAGTGACGCAGATGACATTACCACACCCCGCGCTCTGCGTACTATCTCTCCCCATCGCCGGCGGGTTGAGCCACGCGACAATATATTCTCCGCCCAAATGTAAACCGCATTCGACCCACCCCCACAAATGGCGGTACCCCTCCCCCCACACCCCTTTAGCCAACACGCCATACACCGACTAAACACAACTGCCAAATACGCACTCCACATTATATCTTCAATCCTTCTTAACTATACCATTGACCCCATACAGACGTCACTTTGCTACTGGTAACGCGCAAGCTCAAGATTGCCACATAGCCTCTTACTAAAGCGGTCCTCTCCGACACCCACCCACACACCCTCGCTCCAACGACATGCGAGTATCTTATGCCGTCCCAGAGCATGAAGCTGCGGCCTAACGGCGCTGCGCCCCGCGGTTCCCATGCACCCAGGCGTGTTTTTGTTGACTGGTTGTTTGAATCCTAAACTAGATCATGAATAGCAGAAGCATCCAGAGTTGCGGAAGCTGTTGTTGTAGGTCTTTCCGTTATCATATGTCTATGCTTAATCGAATATGAAGTGTGAGCATAGGGGGTTTTATGACTCGATGTGTCTCTTGCCTGCAGTTGCTAATACCAGTCGGGATTCCTCATGTACATGTTAAGTAATAAACACACAAAAGTGTCCTTAATTGTCACTTTTCGCTTGAATAAAGGTTGCACAGAACCAACGTTCCCCCATGTGTGTTATAATTTTCAGTATAAATACTGCCTGTGATCAGGTAGAATTCCGAAGAATCTCCTTGACAGGGTTTCGCAGCTGTGCTAGCCGTTCTTAAACCGGAGCGTCTCAAAGTAGACAAAGCACGGAGTGAGTGAACCAGTGAATTAGAAACCCACTGATTAATGAGAAATTGATTTGAAAATCAGTCGCGTGTCACTCAGAAAAGAGTTTTTGTGACGCATCGAAAGTTTTATATCATAAGATCAAATTTCATCAGAAACACATTTGTTTTGAAAGATATACACAGTCAATGTGCTCGAAAATCAGTTGTTGAGCACATCGAAAGGTTTTTCAAAAACAACTCGTCAATTCATATACTGGAACAAGTTTGATTCACTTGGAATCGCCTCATCGTTGTTTTCCAGTTGTCACAAGTTTAATCCTTAAGAGGATCTCACAAGTTACCTACCAAGAGCTTGTTTGATGATGGCTCTAGAAGGATTTCCATCTTCATTGTGAGTACTTACGTATCACTCGGATGTTCTGGCAATACCACGAGGATAATGCGTAGGAACTTTAGGATCTTACTGTGGATAGCATAAAGTGTGATGAACAAAGCAAAGTTTTGTATATAGTGTCCTAAACATATTTTATGGATATCTCATGGCCTAGGACCAATAGTGCACCTTTGGTTTGAGTTTATGTAGTCGGAGGCGAGCGGACTGCCGACCTTTCAATATCGTCTAACTCGGAGTGAGAGAGACAATAGAAATGTATTGATCTCCATGAGAAATGAAACAAGAATCCTTTGAGTATATGAGTGGCTAGGGAGGGATGTGCAGCGTATCACTGGGTCCATGATACTTGTCTTGAATGTCAGCAATCAACCATGTGATTCTGACAGTGATTGCAGTAGTTATACACGTAATAATAAAATATAATAGAAAATTACCAAAGCTACCCTTGAGGGACAAAAGGGAGAAAGGAAATTTCATCACCAATAATAAATAATACTTAAATTAACCGTGAAGTAAGATTCCCTGGGTCGAATTCCTCTAAGATTTATGAATCTTGAAACACGTTTGTTTGTTTGACATTATTAGAATTAGGATCGAAGATGATTTGTTTTTCTAAAAATCCTAAAAGTGAGCAAATTAAAAGACAATTAAACCTAACTTTAATAACGGAAATTAACCTATAACTAAAAACGCAAAACGGGAACCCTAAATGGCGATTAAAAACCCTAAATTTCCAAAATTAAACCTAAAATGAATTTTTCTCTTTTAATAAGACACTAATTGACTAAAAAGTTAAGTTTAAAACAAAGAAAACCTAAAACAAAAACGTAATTGAAATGAATCCATAACAACACAAACAAAAATGTGAAGACGGTAAACGAATCCCCGTTCTTTAAAATTTTGAAATTTTGCAATTAACAATCCTACGGAAGCAAAACTAATTTTCCTAAAACTATATGAAAAAATAAAATTTATCTAAAAAATAATTATATTTTTTTTGAGATTATTTTTCTATTTTTTATGATTATTTAAAAATTTTTTAAATACAAATAAATTGTTTAAAAATACAAAACTAAATATAAAAAATCCTGGAAAATTACGAACAAATAGTTTGGACAAATAGGCAACAGAAAAAAAAACTTGTACACACACTTAATTGAATAAGCAGTGTAATAACTTAAACAACTATATTTTTCCATACTAAAATAAGGCAAAAATGTATAATAAAAGATAAATGATGCCAAGGGATACCGGATGAGCTATTGTAGCATATTGGTTAAGTGCGTGTGTGTTTAAGGGAGAGGTCGTGGGTTCGAGTCCCAGGCCTTTCCTTTTTGCAATTTTTTTTTATTTTTGAAAAAGTTAAAAACAAAGTTGTAGACAAGCTAAAAACAAACAACTTTAATAAAAGAAATTATTTTTGAAAATCACTAAATAAGCTAAAAACTGGCTTAAAAGACATAAAAACTCTTAAAACTATTTTTTTTAACTTTTGGCATTTTTAAATCTAAAATTGACAACTTAAAAGGCTAACAATAAGCTAAAAGCTAGGAAAGCAAACTATATTAAACCTAATAAGCTAGTTTAAACAAAAAAATAAGCAAAAGGAAAGGAAATAAGCAGATTAAGCACTTAAAATAAAACTGAAATCCATCACAAGTCAACTAGCAACTTTTGAGCTTAACATTATAAACTACAAATAAGGACTAAGACAAAATGGCTGCACTTAATGAAAGCTTTATACAACTAACTATTGAAAATGCTTATTTTTAAAACTATTGGAACTACAAGAGCGTAATTGTAAAAGCTTATTTGAAAACACCATGCAGACAGAATACTATCTTTTTGGTTTTTAAGAGTTTTTATGAAAAAGAAAAAGGACAGAATTGCAGACCTAATTCAGATAACAAAAATGAACTTTTTAAGCAAACTTAAGACCTAATTTATATAGATTAACCCTATAAAACACTTATGAAAGAAAATTATACAAGCTAAAAACTAACTTTTACTAACTAAAAATCTAGATTGAAATTGGCTGTTTTGGCTAAATAAACTGTTGATGCAGTTTGCACAAAAGTGAACTAAAACCAATTTTAACAAATGCAGGCAAAAGAAATAACATGCTACACCTATATGACACTAAAACTAAAGCAATAACAAGATCTAGGAAAGGCTTGAACTAAAAATGCTAGTCTCATCAATCACTGAATAAGAACCAACAGATTTAAACTACTAATAGAAAACCTACTGACTCTTGATGAGCTAAACAAACACCTTAAATCCTACTCTTATAAACTCAAAGATGGATTTTGAAAATCAATCCAAAGAACAAGTGATCCACAACAGCAATTAACCAAAGTTTGAAACTGTTTGTTTGAACCAGCAACACACCCTTTAAAAACAAATTCCAAGATCCATTAAGCTTATGAAAAAACATATTTAATGAATTAAAACTCAGATACCATATGTCTAACACTTTTAACAACTATAATGAACATGTATGACTAAGCAAATAAGCCAGAAACAATAAGCTAATAACTATGCTAATATTTTTGGTTTTTGACAGATTTATAAGACAATATAAAGAGAACTAAGATCTAATATACCTATAGAATTAAAAAAACAGATAATCAAACGTACTCAATAAGCATAATAACAAAATAATAAGCACAAATCAAGCAAGATAGATAACAGAATAAACATATTTAACTAGAAAATCAAGACTAAAGGTAAATGAAACTATACAAGTGTCTTAGCTCAACAAAGGCTTTAAAATGCTCAAGTACTAGTCAACAAGCCTCTAGCTTATCACATCAAAGATAAAGCTAGTAAAGTCCAATAAGCTCTTCTTTTTGTAATCTATCATCCCAAGCACCAAATCTATAAATGAGCAAAGGTATTTAAACTGATTTTTTAAAAGGTTAATGTGGATTATAGCTGTTTTGGAGCTCAATCAAGCTATAGACTTAAGAGCTTAAGAGAGCTTAATGCACGCTTATGAAACAGTGACCATGAAAAAATTGGATTTGAAAACTTAATAGTAAACAACAAAGATTTGTCAATAAAAGAGATTCATTAATAGAACAAACAGATTACAATACTAAGAAAAGGAGATTAACAAAAGCTTTAATAAAGACAGTATTAACATTTAAAATTAAAAAGATTACCAAAGCACTAAGAAAACTTAAAAAAACCTGCAGTAAAAAAAGAGTCTTCAGCTGTGTGTGATGAGAAGCTTATTTATAGCCTAGGAGAGTATGCTTCTAGTTCTCTTGCCCGCATCTAACATTTGATCTTGGCCCTTGAATATTTGCTCATCATTGGATCCTTATAGATTGCCGTTGGATTAAATGAGTGAGCACACGGATTGCCAACGTGGCATTCCGTGTGTCAGGCTCATTGTACTTCTTTTGCACTAACTTTAGTGCAAATTACCAATCATTAGTGTGCTTCTTACATGTCCCCGTCGATCATTGTCCTTGAAGGGTTTAAGCCAATGAGAAGACTCTCATGACGTAAGAACTCTGCCACACACATAACTGCTCTGGCACTTGAATCACTTAGCCACGTCCCTCAATTTCCATTTGCCCTTTGATTTTGACTCGGGGTGAAATGGAGGTGATGATGAATAGTAAATGGGTAACTCGCGCCCTTTTTTTATTTTTTTTAATCCGTTTGATATATTTGACCGGGACAATGGGAGGGTTGACTTGGGCTTGGTTATAAAAAATGGACATGGGCCGGGTATTTATAAAAAGAATAACTGGCTAGTGTGTTTATTTAAGAGATAATGACCGTTATCTCTTTTATATAAAAGAGATAACGGTGTTAGGGTTTAAGGGACTTTAATTTAAAATGATTTAACATTAAGGGCTTTTGTGGTATTTTGAGGGTTTTGGCATTTAGGTGGGTTTGACTTTGGTTACCAAAAGGTTGATCTGGAGATTGACTTTTGACCCTTCTTGCTATCAAATCCCCGGCTTTTGTACACTCTTTTTCGTCTCGTGTCCGTGTTTGTCCGGTTTTGACTGTTTTCTTGTTTTATTTGTAATATCCTTACCTACACAACCACAAAGACAAAACAAGCAATATAAAAGCATTTTATGCACAATTTCATCTTTTAAGGGACATTTTTGATATAAAAAGGATATGTGTTTTCACACATATTAAAATTCCTCAAACTAAACGATTGTGTGTCCTCACGCAATATTATATGCTCTAAAACCAAATACTTCGAAACCTCCCCAAACTAATCCTTTAAGAAGTAGCAAGTCATATATGGGGAGAATTAAGAAGTCATAAGTTATAAAACACCTCGTTTTCCTTTTTTTTATATATATAAACTTAGAATATTTTGACTTTCGTTATTTCCATAACTATTAGGGATCATAGAACAAGATGCATTTCGATCCGAGAATGCCCCAAAAAGGATAAATTCATCGTTCCCGACTTTTCACTTGCTCCAAACCAAGCTTAAAACGAAATCACAGCTAAATATCAGTAAAGATGCTAACACTACTCATATTTGCAACTTGTGAACTTTTTACTCCCGACATTTATTATATCTTAAGTGAGTGTGCTATTTTGAATTTCAACCATGGATCAACGTTTTGCAAAATACTATGCTTCACGTTCCACCCGAGAATAATGAGTTTGAAGGCGAGATCATCCCATGTAGCGACTTTCGTCTCGGCACATCCCAACCTTGCGGCTAAGTGACCAGGCTTTTGACACCCCACAGAGACTAGTATCGGGACTCACGGACCTTAGATTTCAAAAACTCTCAAGTTTCCCGAATATTCATAGCTTATAAAATAGAATAGTCAAAGTTCAAAAGCATATTTGAATTTAACAAAAAGAAATCTATTTATTAATTCATCCTTGATATTAATCAAAACGAACATTTATGCAATAGTAAACCCTCGACCTTTTAGAAGAGCTGCAACACGTAGGTAGCCGGCAGATGCAAGCAAACTTTTATATATCAGTCTCGGATTTTTTATTCTTACTATGGGCTTTTATTTAGAAGACTATAATACACAATCCGGTTGTGAGTCGGCAAGAGGTAGTAAACTTTTACTCAGCAATATATATATATATTATATATATATATAATATATATATATATATATAATAAACTTAATATTTTAAAGAGAACATCTTTTTGAAAAATCAAGTATAATTTGAACTAAAGACTAAAATTTTTTTTGCTAAATATAATACATAAAAATGTTGATTAAGTATAATTTCCAAAAATAGAGAACGTCATTTAATTATTCCGTTAGAGCTTCATGGGAGAAAAATTTTGTTGATTAAGTTTAATTTCCAATTACATACATGAGCTCTTAAGATTTACAACTAATCCTTGTTTAAGCATTCCCTCTCATACTCAACCTATCATTTATTCGTTTCTTGCGCGAATTTTCTGCGAACGCTTAGCCTAAAAGTTAAGGAACAAGCTAGGATCAACACGCTCGATCGGGGTCAAAATTTACTCTTATCTACCCAGCAGGAAAGTCCAAAATATTTGACAAAAACACTTATTTTTTAATTTGAAAAATTTTTAAAAATTTTCATATTTTTGAAACTTTTAGGTGATGGAGAAACAAGTACGTGAGAACAACGGGAAAAGTAGGTTAATAATATCAAAGATAGTACTATCCCATACTGAATAAACATTGTCCCTCAATGTTTTCTAGCCTAAGTACGTTTAAAAACCCCAACTATAACTCAAAAAAGGTCGAATGCATAACTCAAGCCTGAAGAAAGTATCACACAAATCTTAAGCCGTTTATTTAGTGTGCTAAAAGATAAATGTTAGACGATAATAATCTTTAGGATATCGGATTTCCCCAAACTAATGGCAAACAAAGGCTAGGAAGCTCAAGTGGACTGGGACAAAACACCGAACACGAGAGTCTTCAGAAAAATTTGGATCAATCCTGCAAACAATCACAAGTACAAACAACAACAAGAATCGGAAGAGTACAAGCCTCCTCACATCACAATAGAAAAAAAGAAAATAGAAGGATAAGCATGGGGTGCCTCCCACGAAGCGCTTTGTTTTTGGTAACCGAGTCACATAGCTTGACTCGATCCCTGAATTCATTCGTCCTTGGAGAGAGTGTATGGAAGAGAAAATCTCAATTGCGCTTTCATTAATGTTTGGATAGACATTTAAGCACATGAAAGTTCCATCCCGATGAGATGCCACCGGCTCTAAGTGGAGATGTCAGGGTCAAAGATGGTGTCCTCATTTTTGGTGGAGGAAAGTGAGAGAGAAACCTCAGGGTAAGTGAGATACAAAAGAAAAATCCGAGTGACAAATGTGAAGGAATTGTCAACTTCAACATTTAAATCTCACCTCACCTGGGTCAAAACATTTGGGGTGTCATCTTCATTAAGCTCATCAAACAGTGTTTATCACGGGCACATCGTGTTATAAATGTCGAAGGTTTAAACTTCCTTATGTCGGAATGAGACAATCGTAACAAGTTTCAAATAAATCCTCTCCCGATTAAAATCACTTTCAATCAGCCTGGTTGTATCGAATCTTCCGTCCGAAAAGAAATAAAATCGATCTCTTCCCGTCTTAAGTTCACTATCCTCAACGAGAGTAGTAGATGTGGGAATAGACTCGATGATTGTATGAGAATTTTCCGGCGACCGGGAAGATGAATTTCCACATAGCAATGACATTCGATTGATATAATCCTCGTGCTCTCTAACAATTCCTAGAGGAATCGTGATAAGTTCACCGGTGAACTCATGGTGGAGAGGATCACTTTTGGGAGAAAAAAAGTTATCAAAGATTCATTCTCTGGTTCATTCCTAATTTGTTGTGGTTCATGATCGAAAAATACATCGGAAGAGAAATTATAGGTGTTATCATCAATAAGCAAACTTTCAAGATATAATACGTCTCTTTCCGAGTCATAATAACCTTCCTCAATATACGTAGGAACTTCGATAGCTAGAAAATCATCGATCTCATCATTATCTCCTCCTAGGTCGAAACACCCAGCCTCATCAATTGGAGCATCGTACAAAATTCTTTTCCAATCATTCGTTTTTCCTTCCAAATCAAATAAATCATCATTTTCTTCGAAAGGTGTATTATCGATGAATCCCTCGAGAATAGAAGCAACGCTTTTCAAAGGAGTAGATGGATCATGGTGAAGTAGAATCTCAATGTCGTCTTCTGGAACGAGACATTCATCCTTGTTAGAATCAGAAAGAGGTGTAACTAGGAAAGTCAACTCATCAAGGTTGGAATCATAAGAATCCTTGCACTCGATGTCCTCTAACACTTCATCAAAAAGAGGGTTTATGTCACTAGAGTTAAAATTGACATCAAATTCGAAAAGAGGGTTTAAGAAAGTCACGGAATCCATCACTGGAACGTTGCTTGGAAGAGAAATCATCACCCGAAGAAAAAAAACATTCTTACTATCACTCCTGATGTACCTCAAATCTCATGGGCAATGGGACCTATTTCCTCAGCACTAAAAGTACTAAGGTGTTCGTCCCCCATTATGAGAGAATCCTTGGGCTCAATAAACGGTAAGGTAGATGTGATTGCAAAAACTGAAGAAACTTGAGGTGGTTTGTTTGAATGAAACATGCGCTCCTTGAAAATAACTTTAAAATTCTTCAAACAAGGTGTGATACAAGTTTGCCGTTTAGCCGTCGGCTCTGTGAGATTCTTCACTTCCTGCTTTTCTTTTTCATCGTTGACATCTATCTTCTTCTATTTTTTGTTGAGGCAAGCAAACTAGAGCGGGTTTGTCGATGAACTTCTTAAAACTATCCTTGCATGAGTCATTAACCATTTTAATTGACTCGTTTACATGCTTGTTAGTTGTGCCATCGACATGAAAAATTATTTGTTCATTTCCGTCCCTCAAAATAAGTTCTCCTTTGTACACATCAATTAAAGCTCGACTGTTTCTTAAAAATGATCTTCCTAAAATTCAAGGTACTCTGTCGAGGATCGGCTTTGAAATCACAAACAACAAAGTTCATAGGAAAATGAAAGTTCCCAACTTTAAACAAAAACGTTCTTCGGCGAGTCCCTTTAGGATAAGTAATGTGATCGGTCCCTGCTAACTCTAAAGTCACCGAGTTGGTGTAAGTTCCGCGAAAAGAAAGCTTTTTTCCAAATAGAAAAGAAAGAGGCATAAGATTTAATGCTTTAGCCAAATCGGCCAAGGCGCTGACATAACAGCTATTCTGGGAATTTACCGGGAATCAGTAACTTGTCAGGACTCCAAGCTTTTCGGAAGCTTTTTGAGAAGCAATTTATTGCCGAGCAATTCTCGGTTCAAACGGTATCTAAGCTAACGCAAGCAACTTTTCCCGTATTCCATAAGCAAACTACTTAATCGATGGAAATGAGCAAATCTTGGCATCAAAAGTAAAGCATCCACAAAACTAATGTCGAAGCGCAAATCTTGAAAGATTTAGAAGATCTTCTCCATTTGATTCGAAGCCTTATCACGAGACTTTTGATCATCACGTCATGAAGGATATGGAATATTTAGCTAGGATAAACTCTTCGAATATCAATATTCGTGATGGGGCGTGTTTTAGGCAATGTCTTCGAACATCGGGTTCCGAATAGAAATGGGGATACCTGGAGGTGGGGATTTATAAGCGGAACTAGGTCCTTGTAAATTTGTTTGGCTCTTTATCCGTTTTTTTGTTTTTTCTCCTTCGGTTTCTCGTTCCACAACGTTTTTAAGGAGACGGATTAGTAGGAATCGAGTCCCTCGTAAGCAACCACCCACTTCGAAATGATCGCTTTCCATCCTCACCCATGCGGGTTTGGAATGGTATTACTCGGAAGAGTATCCGAAGTTGAGGCTTGGTTTTGAAACCCTCCATAAATCATTGTTTTGCAATTATTTGAAAAGTAATTTGTTGATTCATCATGACGGCTTTTTGAGTATTATATCCGGTTTTTGAATTTTCATTCTTAATGTCTCTTTTTTCAACGTTTTGAATTTGATTTTGCATGTTTCTCAACATCATATCATTATTCCTCTTGTAACTATGAAAAATCATTTAAATCTCTTGTTTGCACTTGATTATTATAGGCACTTGAAAAGTTGGTTTTGAAATCCTTGGTTTTGAAAATTTGGAGCCATGATTATTTTGAGCTTGAAAACCTTGATTAACATGAAAATTATTTCCCCGATTAAAATTATTCCCTTGAACTTGATTCTGATTAAACCTATTTTTGACCATATGTTTGCACCGGGAGCAAAACCTGGTGGGCCAATTTGATACTAAACACAGTTTGGAGGGTTAACCTTGAGGTAAGTACCAATGTGAGTTGCAAAGACACTAGCCTGATTATTATCGATAGCCGGACAATTATACCAAGAATGTGGGCATACCACAAGAAACGCAAGTTTCCTCACCGCTTTAAAAACCGAGAGGGAGTGAACAACTTTTTTTAGAACAATCTCGACTAAGGTCGAAAGTTGATCCACAAGCTTATCAATTTTCTCTCATCCGTTTTACTAGAAGTAGTTTTCATGCCTAGATAGCATTTGATCATTTCGTGGCATAACGAACTTTGATTATATTCATCAATTATGTTTAAAAGCTTCTCTAAGTCGTTCTTACTCAAAATTAATTCCATCCAGGCCGCGGGCATTTTAAGGAGTCTTTGTTCATTCTCGTTTAAACCGATATAAAAGGTATCCAACTGAGTTAACATCCGTAAATCCTGTGATGGGGACAAGCATCAAAGCAACTCCTTAAATCGTTCCCCAAACGCTTCACTAAACAGTTTCCCCCCGTCAAATTCTTGTGTAAATCGAGGAAATTTCATTCTTTAAGTGAGCTGGTTTTCGAAGGAGGGAAAAATGATTCACAAATTTGGTAACAAGATCTCCCAAGTCAAGATTTGAATTTGGTGGGTCTCTCTCGTACCAAGTTTTAAGAGGCTACCCTCGAGCGAATATGTGAACCATCATTAAGCTTAAATCAAATCGTTAGACTTCCTAAATCGTAAAGTCGAGGTAATCCTTTTTGAAACTATTAATATGAGCATGAGGATTTTCACTCTCACGACCGTAAAACGGGTTCGCTTGAACCAATTGAAGCAAATTCGTCTTAATCTCAAAATGATCCGCATTAATTTCTGGTAAAACAATAGCTTCTCCGTACCCTTCCGTGGGTGCTCGGAGTAGCTCTTCCATCGTACGTTCCGCCATTGGAGTGCAAACCGATAGTAACGAAGCACGAGGGTTCGACTATGTTTGGAGGCAAACGTCTGTTTATTGCGACGTCTCGGAATGGACATTTGAATTTATTTGAAAAAAGAAATTTCTAGTGCGCATGCACTAAACAAGAGAAATGAGAAATGAAACGAGAAAAGGAAATATTTTTGTTTACCGAATAATCAACAAACTTAGGGTAACTCTCTTAAGTAAAATAAATTTTACAAAAGAGGTGCGCTTTTTTCGTGAGTGACACAAACGGTAATTTTTTTTAATAATCTTTGGTTCGGGAACTTATTAATGGATAATACCTCAATTGAAGGTATTATTTGTTGGTGTTCTTTTACCAACTTTGTAAAATTTAAATATTCACAAATTACGAGAAGAAACAAAAAAAAATCCGAAGAGCAAATATTATTTGTCTTTTGGCTTTAATCTCTACGTATACTAAAAAGGATAGAATTTTTTTTTTAACTTGATTATATTTTTTAAATTTTTTTTATATTTTTGAGATTTTTTCTCTAAAAGCGTAACTTTCGAAAGACGAAAGGTTTCTCCAAATCACGATCTGACAAAACTTTTACACGAAAGAATCTAACACAAATCCCCGACGAGCGGCGCCAAAACAGATTGCAGTAGTTATACACGTAATAATATAATAAAATCAGAAAAATACCAAGCTAGCCCTTGAGGACAAAGGAAGAAAGGAACATTCTCACAATTCTAATAATAATATAACGTATATTAACCCGGGAAGTATGATTCCCGGGTCCCGTAATCCTCGAAGATTTATGAAATTGAGACCACGTTTGTTGTTTGGACAATGATTTGAATTGGATCGAAGATGATTTGTTTTTCTAAAATCCTAAAAGTGAGCAAATTAAAAGACAATTAAACCTAACTTAAATAAAGGGAAATTAAACCTTAACTCAAAACGCAAAACGGAACCCTAAATGCCCGATTAAAAAACCCTAACTTTCAAAAATTAAACCTAAAATGAATTTTCTCTCTTTAATAGACTCCTAAAGTGACTAAAAAGTAAGTTTAAAGAAAACTAGACACAAAAACAGAATCGAAATGACTTAAAAAACATGAAAACGTGAACGGAAACGAATCTCCGTGCTTTACATATTGGAAATTTTGCCATTTTAATCCTACGAATCAAAACTAAGTTCCTAGAAAACTATATGTAAAAAGAAAATTTTCTCTAAAAAGAATTATTTTTTTTTGATTATTTTTCTATTTTTTATGATTTTTTAAAGTTTTTAATCAAAATAAATGTTTCAAAAAAAATACTAAACTAAATATAAAAATCCTGGAAATATTACGAAAAATAGTTTGGACAAATAGGAATCTAGGAAAAATAAGGTTGTAAACACAACTTTTAATAAGCTAGTGTAATAAAAGCCTTATACGAACTTATTATACTAAAAAAAAAATTAGGGCGAAAGTTATAAAAGGATAAATGATGCAAGAATACCGAATGAGCTTATTGAGCCAATATTTTAAAGTGCTGTGTGTTTAAGGGAGAAGGTCGAGGGTTCGAGTCACCATGCTTTCCATTTTGCAATTTTTTTTTATTATTTTTGAAAAAGTTAAAAACAAAGTTGTAGACAAGCTAAAAACAAACAACTTTAATAAAAGAAATTATTTTTGAAAATCACTAAATAAGCTGAAAACTGGCTTAAAAGACAGAAAAACTCTTAAAACTATTTTTTTTACTTTTTGGCTTTTTATCTAAAATTGACAACTTAAAAAGCTAACAATAAGCTAAAAGCTAGGAAAGCAAACTATAAGCAAACTATATTAAACCTAATAAGCTAGTTTAAAAACAAAAAATAAGCAAAAGGGAAAGGAAATAAGCAGATTAAGCACTTAAAATAAAACTAAAATCCAAACAGTCAACTAGCAACTTTTGAGCTTAAATTTAAACTAGCAAATAAGGACTTAAGACAAAATGGCTTGCACTTACTGAAAGCTTATACTACTAACTATTTGAAAATGCTTTTTAAAACTATTTTGTGACTACAAAGCTTAAATAAAAAAGCTATTTGAAAACAACATGCAGACAGAATACTATTTTTGGTTTTTAAGAGTTTTTATGAAAAAGAAAAAGGACAGAATTGCAGACCTAATTCAGATAAGCAAATGAACTTTTTAAGCAAACTTAAGACCTAATTTATATAGATTAACCTATAAACTACTTATGCAAAGAAAATTAAAAGCTAAAAACTACTTTTACTAACTAAAAATCTAGATTGAAATTGGCTGTTTTGGCTAAATAAATTGTTGATGCAGTTTGCACAAAAGTGAACTAAAACCAATCTTTAACAAATGAAGGCAAAAGAAATAACATGCTACACCTATATGACACTTATAACGTAACAAAAACAAGATCAGGAAAGGCTTTGAACCAAAAAATGCTAGTCTCACTGATTTAAGACCAACAGATTTAAACTACTAATAGAAAACCTACTGAAATCTTGATTGAGCCTAACAAACACCTTAAATCCTACTCTTATAAACTCAAATATGGATTTGAAATCAATCCAAAGAACCAAGTGATCCACAACAGCATTAACCAAAGTTAATGTTGTTTGAACCAAACACCCCTTTAAACAAATTCAAATCCATTTAAGCTTATGAAAAACATATTTAATGATTAAAACTCAGATACCATATGTCTAACAGCTTTTAACAACTATAATGAACATGTATGACTAAGCAAATAAGCCAGAAACAATAAGCTAATAACTATGCTAATATTTTTGGTTTTTGACAGATTTATAAGACAATATAAAGAGAACTAAGATCTATACTATAGAATGTAAAAACAGATAATCAAAAGTACTCAATAAGCATAATAACAAAATAATAAGCACAAATAAGCAAGTAGATAAGCAGAATAAGCAGATTTAAACTAGAAAATCAAAGACAGTAAAGGTAAATGAAAACTTACAAGTGTCTTAGCTAAACAAAGGCTTTAAATGCTCAAGGAGCTAGTCAACAAGCTCTAGCTTATCACAAGGATAAGCTAGTAAGTCCAATAACTCTTCTTTGTAAGCTTTTTTTTATTTTTTTAAATCCCACTAAAATCCCAAGCAACCAAATCCATATATAGCAAAGGTATTAACTGATTTTAAAGGTTAAAGTGGATTATATGCTTGTTTTGAGCTCAATCTAAGCTTATAGGCTTAGAGAGCTTATGCAAGCTTATGAAACAGTGACATAAAAAAAAAAAGAGAATCTGGATTTGTACAAACTTAATAGTACAAAATGTTTGTTAGGCTCAATCCCAGATTCATAGGTTTTCTATTTGTAGTTTTATCTGTTGGTCTTAAATCATTGAGACCTAGCATTTTTAGTTCAAGCCTTACCTAGATGCTTGTTTAGTGAGCTTAAGTTATAGTGTCATAAGGTGTAGGCATGTTATTTCTTTTCCTTCATTTGTTAAACAGATTGTTTTAGTTCACTTTTGTGCAAACTGCATCAGCAGTTTATTTAGCCAAAACAGCCAATTTCAATCTAGATTTTTAGTTAGTAAAAGTAGTTTTTAGCTTTTAATTTTCTTTGCATAAGTAGTTTATAGGTTAATCTATATAAATTAGGTCTTAAGTTTGCTTAAAAAGTTCATTTGCTTATCTGAATTAGGTCTGCAATTCTGTCCTTTTTCTTTTTCATAAAAACTCTTAAAAACCAAAAATAGTATTCTGTCTGCATGTTGTTTTCAAATAGCTTTTTTATTAAGCTCTTGTAGTTCAAAATAGTTTTAAAAAGCATTTTCAAATAGTTAGTAGTATAAGCTTTCAGTAAGTGCAAGCCATTTTGTCTTAAGTCCTTATTTGCTAGTTTAAATTTAAGCTCAAAAGTTGCTAGTTGACTGTTTGGATTTTAGTTTTATTTTAAGTGCTAATCTGCTTATTTCATTTCCTTTTGCTTATTTTCTTGTTTAAACTAGCTTATTAGGTTTAATTTAGTTAGCTGTTTAATATAGTTTGCTTTCCTAGCTTTTAGCTTATTGTTAGCTTTTTAAGTTGTCAATCTTAGACAAAAAGCCAAAAACTAAAAAAAATAGCTTTAATAGTTTTTCTGTCTTTTAATCAAGTTTTCCAGCTTATTTAATGATTTTCAAAAATAATTTCTTTTATTAAAGTTGTTTGTTTTCAGGTTTTCTACAACTTTGCTTTTATAAGTTTTCAAAAAAAAGGGAAGATGGAAATCGGGGGTGAGCAAGGCTCGAACCCCCGACTTCAACATCCTCAACCTTTATAGCAACACAACACCACACACTCACTACCAACATGCCCTGGGGTCTTTTTCGTTATAGCTTCACAACATTTAATATTTGTATACGTTTTACTCTATTAGTTTAATAAGTTGTTTAAGCTTATTTCGTAGCTTATTTGATAAGCTGTGTAACCAAGCTTATTTTTCCTAGGCTCCTATTAGTTTACGCTATTTTCTATAATTTTTCCAGGATTTTTATATTTAGTTTAGTATTTTTAAACATTTATTTTTGTTAAAAACTTTAAAAAATAGAAAAATAATCAAAAAAATATAATTCTTTTTTAGAAAATTTTTATTTATCATGTAGTTTCTAGGAAAATTAGTTTTTCTTCTGTAGGGTTTAATTTGCAAAATTTCAATTTTTAAAGAACGGGATTCGTTTCCGTTCTCATTTTTTGTGTTTTAAAGCTCATTTCAAATCCGTTTTTATTCTAGTTTTCTTTAAACTTACTTTTTAGTCAATTAGAGTCCATTAAAAGAGAAAAATTCATTTTAGGTTTAATTTTGGAAATTTAGGGTTTTTAATCACCATTCAGGGTTCCCGTTATTAAAGTTAGGTTTAATTGTCCTTTAATTTGCTCACTTTTAGTATTTTAGAAAACAAATCATCTTCGAACCAAT
>BQNB010067887.1:0-34030 GCA_026074375.1 Tanacetum coccineum | reverse complement strand
TTAACCATCATGGGTCACCCCGACACCATGCCCAACCTTAACCATCTCATTAACACTTTACACTAGCTACTTATAATTAAATTAGAATTGCAGAATTTTAGTGTCTCTTTACGTACTCAAAACCCTTACTAAATGACCTTCATAATTTATACTAAAAATCACCCATGTTAATTTATGAGTAGATTAACTACTTTGTGATTCCCAAGTATTATTTACATGTGTAACTAACTTAAATAAAATCAAAGACAAATGTTCACGATATTATCAATAGACATATGGAACTTAACTACTGTAGAAGAGCTAAGCTTAATTCCACTTTTAAGTTAGGGTTTCACCTTCCCAAACATGACCTAAATCTGACCAGTATTTACTGATTTGACAACTTTTAGTGTAACCAACATTTGAATGACTTCCCGATCTTAAAAACCTTTGAGGCTATATTTTATGGAAAGTAGACTCCTTTAGCTTATTCATAGACTTAAGAAATATGTCAATACACGTTTTTATCATCTAGATATCTGTCGTTGAATAAGACCCAAAATTCCGCTCTACCCTAAATCAAGTTTTAACGCAAATCTAACCTAACCAATTGCATGAACATGACCCTAATCAATCCCTAATCACTCTAACATCATTAAATATCATTAATATTCTGTATTTTATGAAACCCTAGAATCCACCATCATAAGTGTTACATGCATGCCTTATTTAAACTAGGATGAACACAGTTACCTTAATGATTAGCACCTAAACAACACTCTTGATTGACTCTTAGATCTAGCAGTGAAAATCAATTCTTCTTAGGGTCTTGGGGCTGAGTTCGATGGTACAAGGGGAGGGAAGGAAGAAAATTATGAGCTAGGTTTTGTTAATACTTATCTTAATGTATTTTTATCCCCCTATATTTACAATTTGACTCTTAATCCCCTAAAACCCAACAAAACCGATCGGCCACTCCCTATAATTATATTTTTATATATTTTTTCTTAATTTATTAATTAACTAATTTACTTCATTACCTTAAGTTTTTATAAAAACCTAAGTTAATTTGATTAAACCTTTTTACTTAAACGCTACTTACTAAACTTTCTAAATATAACTTTCATTTCACCAAACCACTTTCTATTTTTAGAAAGTTTGCTACAAACTTCTATATTTCACTCACATGCTTCCTTTACAATAACTTACACTTTTTATAAACGCTTAACTCTTAAAACCAAGAATTGACGTAGCAATGCATGCAACATGTCTTTCATTTCCATTATCACCACACGTGAACAAATGGAATACTAAACACCAAACTCATATGCACATAAAATAAGATAATCATTTACCTCTAAAATGACATCATGCACATACGTAAACCACTTCAACCTACATAATTAACACATAGCACGCAAGAAACATACAAAATGGACACTTAGCCATTTCTAAAGGTATAAACTAACCTGCTCAAATCACGGTTGTCACAGTATCCCCTCCTTTAGGAAATCTCATCCTGAGATTTAACTAGCCGATTCATCAGCACGATCAACAAACAACTGAGGATACTTAGACTTCATATAATCTTCGCGCTCCTAAGTAAACTCGGGACCACGCTTTGAATTCCAACGAACCTTCACAAGTGATATCTTACTACATTTTAAACTCTTAATTTCACGGTCCATAATCTCTATAGGTTCCTCAACAAAACGAAGAGTTTTTCAACCTTAATCTCATCTAATGGCACATTGATGTGTGCTAAAACACACATCATTTATAACCCAGAAAACACTATTAATTAGACTAAAAACATGAAATATGCTTAATATTATTGCAAATATGTTTGGTTTGTGTTTTTATGTCTTGCAGGTAATAAGTGTTGATAATTGATCAGCCCATCTAGGATTAGTTTTACAAATAATATTGAATACGCAGCGGAATAATAATAAGAACAATATTACCAAACAAGGTTTTAACCGAACATTGAAGCCTTCATTATATTTGATCAGAATAAATGAGGCTACACCAACTATCTAACTACTACTACTACTAAACGTGTACACACACACGCTTTTGCTAGACTCTCATTGAGAAGTCTGCTATTCTATTCTATTCTGGATGCTAAAACTATTCACCCTAATACCCTTTATATAGAGGGATATTAAGGCTTACAAAGGAAGCTAATTAATTGTATTAGGAAGCTAATTAAAACTAATTAAAACCTTCCTTTATCTTTGATATTCTTTGACTTTTCAATGCCTATCTTCATGGAAATCTTCCAGCTTTTAGTTCTTCCATATGTAGAATACCAAAGTGTCATATTAATCCCTTGTTGTTTCATTTGTCTTCATTTAAGCATATGTAGTTTTGTAATCATCAAATCAATAAACCCAACAATCTTCCCCTATTTGATATTACAAAAATATCTCCATGAATGAAACAATCTTCAAAGCTTCCCCTTGACTTAAGATCTTCTTGTACATGTCACCACTCATAAATAAGCTGCAAACCATATAGTCTTCTTCCCCTTTTTGTAATCATCTAATAGGGGTCAAGGACTGAAAACAGAGCAAAAACGGGTATTTTCGGGTTTGTTTCGATCAACAATACTTATTATTTGATGTTAAGACGAAGTCGTTAATATTTCCCGAGCATGTTATTGGATTGAGCACGAGATTACAAGTCCGACAAAGCTTTCATCTTTTATTGGGCCGGCCCGACGCCATTTATATGGGTCGGATCGACCAATACTTATTTAAGTCCAAATGTAACAAGCCAAATCCTAAGACTAGGCCTAACAAGCCCATTTTCCAGCCCAAGCCACGATGGCTCATATTCGGTCAATCTACATTAATGAAATAAAGAAAGAATCCACCCAAGAGCCCACGCTTGGAAGATTGCAAGCTAGGCCCATCAATCGAATAACAAAGCCCCAAATCCATTTTTATAAATAGCGTACTGTAGACGCGAAGGGGGAGAATAAAAAGGGAGCAGAGATCACGTGGGAGAGAGCTATCTACATCTTTCAATTTTTTTTATTTTTGTTTTCATGGGAGGCAGTAGTAGATTTTAGATAGGTAGAGCATCAGACGTCTTATCCTATCCATCTCTTTTTCACCTTTTTTTAATTTTTTAATTTTTTTTAAAATTTTTTTATTATTTTATTTTTTGTTTTTTATTTTTAATTTTTTTAGTTTAGATTAGTTAAAAATAGTTTTAATTATTAAACTTTGTTATAACTCTTTGTTTTATCTATAGTTTTAATCATTATTAGTTTATGTGAATGTTCTTTTTAATTTTGATCTTTTATGTCAATGTTTTAGTTAATCACATTTTACCCGCTTAATCTCTTATTAAACCCTTTTTAGTCACCTTTTTATAAAACTTTATTTTATAAACTTGTTAGTTTTATGTTTTGGCATTATAAAGTTTAGATCTTTTTATAAAAATATCATCTTTTAGTCATTTCTTTTATATAAAGTTTGCATTTTTATAGTTTTAACATAAAAACTAGTGGTTATTAGTATTAAAGTTTAGAACTTTATTGTTTCAAGTGGTTATTCAACGGATGTTTATGTGGCGACAAGCGATGTTATGGGTTAATAGCTTGGAGATAGGTATATTTGGTATTATTGAAATTCATTGTATCATCTTGCTCGTTAATCCAAACTTGGTAACCTCTAACCTCTTTTCTTTATCTATTTTTTTTATGTTTATTGCAATATTTAGTTTAGATAAAAATATGATTATGCTTATTATTAGTAGTTTAGTTGCCATGTTTAGCGAGTAAATTTTTATATGCTTGTTAAGTAAGTTGGTGGATAGTGAATTAAGTGTGGAATTTAATAAGTGATTAGTGATTAATAATTTGCAAAGGTTATTTAGTTTAGTATTTTATTTTGTCGAACGGGCAAAAGCCGTAAGATTAAGTAGGCATTAAACTAGTAATTAATATCTTGTTAAAAAGTTGTTTTCAATATTAAGCCAACGTTTTGAGAAACGATTATTTAGTCGGGTATTATTTCGTCATTAAAATCTAAAACTTCACACTTAAGAATCTATTCACTTTTACTTGACAAACATATTTTTCTTTATATATTCTTCATCTTATTAGCTTACTTGTTAATTAGTATAATCTAGTTTATTTCTATCTTTAGTTTTAATTCAAAACCAAAAACCAAGAGATAATTAAGCATCAAACGACAAGCATTAACGTAAATTTCAATTCAATTCTCGTTGGGATAAGACTCCGGAAGATTTAATTATTACTTTTTCTAAAAGCGATTCTTATTTCTAACGGGATACTTGATATTATATATACATACGGCTAGTAAGTATTTTTACGATATCAAAATGGCGCCGTTGCCGAGGAGAGTTGTACGATTTTCAGGTTTTGTTTCGAAGTGAATGCCTTGAAGATCCTTTCTCTTTTAAAAGTTTAATTTCGTTCTTATAAAAATAAAAATCAAAAAAATATTTTCTATTTCTATTTTATTTTCGTTTATATAAAAATTTTAAAAATACCAAAAATATTTTTATTTTATTTTATTCTATTTTCTATATAAAAATCTAAAAAAATATTTTCCATTTCTATTTTATTTTTTTATTTTCTTTTATATATATAAAAATTTTGAAATACCAAATTTCTCTGTTTTACTTCTGGTGCATGAGCACACAATCTTCTTCGAACAATATCGAGTCACATTTTCCCAATCCCGAGAAAAGTTTACAATTTCGTCGAGTAGAAGAATCCAAGTCCGATAATCTTTTTCATAATCATATACAAGGAGAGGACGAGCACGCTGAAGACGTCTAAATGGCCGATCATTTGAGACCGATGGAAGAGCTACTCCGAATACCTATCGTAGGTATTGAGAATGCTATCGTTGTTCTTGCCATTCTAGCAGATGAATTTGAACTAAAAACCGAGTTACTTGATTTCGTAAGTAACAATTCTTTCTTTGGTCTCGAAAATGATGATCCTCATTCACACATCAGGAGATTTTACCAAATAACCCGAACTCTAAGACTAAACCAAGTGCCTGATGATGTGGTGAAGTTGATCTTATTCCCGTTTTCTCTTAAAGGAGCAGCCGAGACATGGCTTGAAAATGAACCTCCTAATTCCATCACATCTTGGGATGATTTAGTATCAAAGTTCTTGAATCGATTTTTCCCTCATTCTAAAACAAGAGAGCTCAGAAAAGAAATCACGAACTTTCAACAAGTTTTCGGTGAGACTTTTACCGAAGCTTGGGAAAGATTCAAAGATTTATTAAGGAAATGTCCTCATTACGGATTCTCACTCCTTCACCAAATTGATTTTTTCTATAACGGGTTGAGTCAATTCAATCAGATTTTCTAAATACCGCAGCTGAGTGGAATCTGATGTCTAAAAAAACATCTCATGAAGCCTTACCATTATTGAGAATAAAGCCAAGATTCGAAACTTGTAGAACAAAATCAAGTTCGAGTAGTGTTGTAGTTCAACTCCAAGTTTGACGCCATTACGCTCTTATAAACAAGTTCGAAGCTCTTATTTAAGCATGCAAGAAGATTATTAGTAACCGAAACCAAGAAGCCCTCGATTCTAGTTAATGCAAACTCAAATGGGTCAATGGAAGTAACTTGTTCAAGAAGGCCATCTGTGGCCATCGAGGTGAGCCGAACATACACACGATAGAAGACCATAAGTGGTTACTTACTATGAGTGGTTTGACATTAGATGGATCCTTTATTCCTCATTCTAATTTTCTCTTTTATCAAGATAACGGCACAGAATCGGAGTCCATAACGAAAGTGGATGGAAAATGCTAGCTCTCAGAGCAGCCAGCTATCCCACCTCGGAAAACTCCACCAGTGTCCAACCAGAAATCCGAAGGAAGAACCCAGCCTAATCTATCATCAGTCAATTCCATTTATACATTCGGTTCAAGAAGAAAAATTTCAAGCTTTGGAGAATCTTACGGGACGTGCCGACCATTTCGTTTATAGAATTGATAATGTTGATTCTTTGTGCGATAAATTCTTATTAAAAATTAATCTTTAAGTGGCATCCCACGTCCCATTTCTGGTTTTGTGGTCGAGTCTCTCTCCCCACTTCCTATTCCTTACGAGGATAGTGACTCTCTCGTGGAGGAGACTGGCATCCTTCTTTCTCATTTTGATTATTCTTCGCCTGAATATGAGACTTTTAGCTTTGATATTGAAGAGAAGGAGTTGTGGACGTTACCACTAGACTCATTTCTGATTATTCTCTTTCCGGATATGAAGCTTTCTATTTTGATGACGATTATATGAAGAGAGAGTTAGTGGCCTGTACCAATACTCATTCTGAATTTTCTCTACTTGATATGATTCGTTTATCTTTGACTTCGATTGATCAGTTTCTCCAGCGAAGGAGTGATTCTTATCATGAGGAGTTCGCCGATGAACTCGCTCACATCATATCTCCACCGGAGTATGACCTTTTTTAATTTGATCTTGAGATCATTCCAGGAGATTTTACTAGAGTTTTGGAGGAAAATATATTTGATTTGTCAACTAAGGGTTTAACAATTAATAAGCTTAATGATTCTTCTCTCCTATTATCCGATTGTGACTCATCTCTTTCTGAAGAATTTTCCGAGATTGACCTTCTAGTCTCATTTCTCTCCGGAAATAAAGACATAATTTTAGATCCCGGGATATTCATTATCAAAAGAGTCCAATCTAAGAGATTTCATATTCTTCCACTGGATTATTTTTCTAATATCTCATTCGTCGGTAATTCTCTTCTCTTGATTGATCCTTATGTGATCGAAACTTTTCTATCATTTCCCTTCGGAAATGAAAACAAAGTTTTTGATCACGGAATTCTCGTTATTGATGGAATTTTCTCTTTCACAAGAAAATTTTCGCATCTTCTGATTGATAATTTCTTGATCGATAAATGTCATATTTTAAGTGAAATTTCATTGATGACCGAATCTTCGGTCAGTTTTCACCCTAAGGACAAAGAAATTCAGGGAGAGTCAAGCTAGAGACTCGCACAAAAACAAGCGCTTCTCGGGAGGCAACCCGCGTCTTTTCTTCTTTCTATTTTTCTTAATAAATAAGTGTGTGATTTTATAGCCCAAGTGTGGGGGCGTGCTTCTTTCTATGGTATGTGATTCCGCTTTTGCAGTATTCCTTAAGATCATGAAGACCCGTGCTTGTTTTCAATCCTCCAATCATTCGGTCTTCGATCTTCTGCTTATTTTGGAATCCTCAATCCTGATCTTATATATATTTGTTTCCCCTTTCACACTTGGAATTTTTTGCATTTGCCTTTTTCGTTCCTAAGTGTGGGGGTAAAACCTGATATTTTTGAACATTGAGGCCAATGTTCCATTCTAAGTGTGGGGGGGGGATTTTTTGTCGAAATATGATCTTGCCTGTGCCTGCTGTGTCCCTCACATCCCCGTTTTGACCAAAATTTTAAAATTTTACTGTTTTATTAGCTTAAAAAAAATGAAAAATGAAAAAAAATGATGAAAATATATAAATAAGTAGGCCCGTAGAACTAGGTAGCTTTTGACCTTGACGAGTTTTTCTCAGCTTTACCCCCCGCAGTAAGCGTTTCGAGACTAAGCGTTGCTTAAACTTAAAATTTTGTCAAAGAACAATAAATCGATAGTGTTGGATATATGTTTGAAGCTAATTTATACTTAAAAACTGGAGTAGGGTTGGATCTCTTTAGAGCTCTAGTGGCTTTAATTGTGGCTTTTTGTCCCACTTTAGATAATAAACCATTATATAATTGTGAATATAACATAGTTACTTTAGGTTTTTGCGCATTCTCCACCAGTAGTTAAATCACTTCGTAACGAGATTCTTCTGGTGGAAGAAGTAAGGTAAACATCGATGTTTTGTCGTGTTGAGGGGAAAAGACTCCTGGACCATGGTCGGCTCGCATATCGATGTGGCAATTGTTTAAAGGACCGAAGGACTTGAAATTTGGCATATAATAATAATATTCTATGTAATAAATCGAAGCGAAATAAGACCACTACCTCTTTGTGCTCACAACCGTTGTGTCGTCGTTTAAAGGTGGAGTTTAATAATAATAAAACTTGGGTGATAAAAGTTACTGTCTCTTGCGCTCAAAACGTTGTGGCAGTCTTCTAAATAACGGCTACATAGTATAATCCAAGACTGATAAAAGTTTGCTGCATCTTGCCTGGCTTAAACCGATGTTGCCAGCCTTATAAAGGTCGAGGAATAGTTACGAGGTCAATATTAAGACTCCTGAACCATGGTAGGCTCGCGATACCGATGTGGCCTGTGTTTAAATGGACATATGTTTATATAATGTTGGCAATTAATAATAATAATAAGCAAATTTCGACTCCCGAGGGGTTATCTAAATAAGCCGCCATTCTGACTCGTGTTGGTTATTTCAGAAGAAAATAAAAGGATTAACTCCTAAAATCATGCGAAATTAGAACTTAATGTGAGTGACCTTATTTCTTCACATATCGTCTCTTTAGAAAATAATTTCAAACTAATTGTGGTCTAAACCGGGTTTACTTTATTTGAACAAGGATTATAATCTTATTTTATCTCAATAATAAAATAAATCCTTCGAGGATTAAGAATAAAGGGAGCGAAAAGTAGCTATGGTGCACATTAGCATTTATAAGTAGTTTTAGCATATAATTTGCTAATTTGTCTATGATTCGTTTTTAAGCTTTAGTTTGGGGGAGTTGTCAAAAAAGTCAGATGTCGAACTCCCGTTCTTAAAGCCTTGATAAATAAATTTTATAAAAATTTTATCTTAGTTTTTATCTATTATTGAATAAGTGGTTAAAATAGGGGCGCTTGCGAATTAAATAATTTTTAAACCTTCTTAATGGACCTTTTCTATTCTTGTTTGATTGTGAGGGGTCATAAATTAAGAGGGTTTAATTATTTATTTCCGGGCGTGTTTTATAAACATTGCGCGTGGGACCAGCAATGGCTTAGTGTGGAGGAATTTGATGTGCGCTAAAACATACATCATTTATAACCCGGAAAATAATCCCTTGTTGTTTCATTTGTCTTCATTTAAGCATATGTAGTTTTGTAATCATCAAATCAATAAACCCAACAATAAGGACTGAAAACAGAGCAAAAACGGGTATTTTCGGGTTTGTTTCGATCAACAATACTTATTATTTGATGTTAAGACGAAGTCGTTAATATTTCCCGAGCATGTTATTGGATTGAGCACGAGATTACAAGTCCGACGATGCTTTCATCTTTTATTGGGCTGGCCCGACGCCATTTATATGGGTCGGACCGACCAATACTTATTTAAGTCCAAATGTAACAAGCCAAATCCTAAGACTAGGCCTAACAAGCCCATTTTCCAGCCCAAGCCACGATGGCTCATATTCGGTCAATCTACATTAATGAAATAAAGAAAGAATCCACCCAAGAGCCCACGCTTGGAAGATTGCAAGCTAGGCCCATCAATCGAATAACAAAGCCCCAAATCCATTTTTATAAATAGCGTACTGTAGACGCGAAGGGGGAGAATAAAAAGGGAGCAGAGATCACGTGGGAGAGAGCTATCTACATCTTTCAATTTTTTTTATTTTTGTTTTCATGGGAGGTAGTAGTAGATTTTAGACAGGTAGAGCAGCAGACGTCTTATCCTATCTATCTCTTTTTCACTTTTTATTTATTTATTTTTTGTTTTTTATTTTTTATTTTTTAGTTTAGATTAGTTAAAAAATAGTTTTAATTATTAAACTTTGTTATAACTCTTTATTTAATCTATTGTTTTAATCATTATTAGTTTATGTGAATGTTCTTTTTAATTTTGATCTTTTATGTCAATGTTTTAGTTAATCACATTTTACCCGCTTAATCTCTTATTAAACCCTTTTTAGTCACCTTTTTATAACACTTTCTTTTATAAACTTGTTAGTTTTATGTTTTGGCATTACAAAGTTTAGATCTTTTTATAAAAATATCATCTTTCAGTCATTTCTTTTATATAAAGTTTGCATTTTTATAGTTTTAACTTAAAAACTAGTGGTTATTAGTATTAAAGTTTAGAACTTTATTGTTTCAAGTGGTTATTCAACGGATGTTTATGTGGTGACAAGCGATGTTATGGGTTAATAGCTTAAAGATGGGTATATTTGGTATTATTGAAATTCATTGTATCATCTTGCTCGTTAATCCAAACTTGGTAACCTCTAACTTCTTTTCTTTATCTATTTTATTTCTTTATGTTTATTGCAATATTTAGTTTAGATAAAAATATGATTATGCTTATTATTAGTAGTTTAGTTGCCATGTTTAGCGAGTAGATTTTTATATGCTTGTTAAGTAAGTTGGTGGATAGTAAATTAAGTGTGGAATTTAATAAGTGATTAGTGATTAATAATTTGCAAAGGTTATTTAGTTTAGTGTTTTATTTAGTCGAACGGGCAAAAGCCGTAAGATTAAGTAGGCATTAAACTAGTAATTAATATCTTGTTAAAAAGTTGTTTTCAATATTAAGCCAACGTTTTGAGAAAACGATTATTTAGTCGGATATTATTTCGTCATTAAAATCTAAAACTTCACACTTAAGAATCTATTCACTTTTACTTGACAAGCATATTTTTCTTTATATATTCTTCATCTTATTAGCTTACTTGTTAATTAGTATAATCTAGTTTATCGCTATCTTTAGTTTTAATTCAAAACCAAAAACCAAGAGATAATCAAGCATCAAACGACAAGCATTAACGTAAATTTCAATTCAATTCTCATTGGGATACGACTCCGGGAGATTTAATTATTACTTTTTCTAAAAGTGATTCTTATTTCTAACGGGATACTTGATATTATATATACATACGGCTAGTACGTATTTTTACGATATCAAAATGGCGCCGTTGCCGGGGAGAGTTGTACGATTTTCACATTTTGTTTCGAAGTGAATGCCTTGAAGATCCTTTCTCTTTTGAAAGTTTAATTTCGTTCTTATAAAAATAAAAATCAAAAAAATATTTTATATTTCTATTTTATTTTCTTTTATATAAAAATTTTAAAAATACCAAAAATATTTTTATTTTATTTTATTCTATTTTCTATATATATAAAAAAATATTTTCCATTTCTATTTTATTTTTTTATTTTCTTTTATATATATAAAAATTTTGAAATACCAAATTTCTCTGTTTTACTTCTGGTGCATGAGCACACAATCTTCTTCGAACAATATCGAGTCACATTTTCCCAATCCCGAGAAAAGTTTACAATTTCGTCGAGTAGAAGAATCCAAGTCCGATAATCTTTTTCATAATCATATACAAGGAGAGGACGAGCACGCTGAAGACGTCTAAATGGCCGATCATTTGAGACCGATGGAAGAGCTACTCCGAATACCTATCGTAGGTATTGAGAATGCTATCGTTGTTCTTGCCATTCTAGCAGATGAATTTGAACTAAAAACCGAGTTACTTGATTTCGTAAGTAACAATTCTTTCTTTGGTCTCGAAAATGATGATCCTCATTCACACATCAGGAGATTTTACCAAATAACCCGAACTCTAAGACTAAACCAAGTGCCTGATGATGTGGTGAAGTTGATCTTATTCCCGTTTTCTCTTAAAGGAGTAACCGAGACATGGCTTGAGAATGAACCTCCTTGTTCCATTACGACTTGGGATGATTTAGTATCAAAATTTTTAAATCGATTTTATCCTGTCATATCACAAGTTAAGGTATTAAGAAATTATACCACAAAGATTTATATCAATTCATTTGGTAAACATGCAGATTCAAACAAAAAAATTTAGAAATTTAAGACTTCATAGATAAATAACGGAGATAATGGAAGTGAGTGATCAATAGATGCTGTAGTTTTTAAAGTTTCGAGGAAAAATAGATGGTAAAAGAATCATAGTAATCTCGGATAAAGATATGAGTCATCCTATGACAGGATATAGGATAGACAATCTCAACAAAATAACCCAATTTAAACCCCCCCTTTTTTGGTATAAAAATGAAAACAACGAGGATATAATGGAATCATCACTGGTATTATATCATACACAACTTGTCAATAAAATTTTACATAATAAGCGTCATTATTTATACCAATCATCCAGTGGCTAGATTCCTAGAAAGCTGTAAAATGACATAGAATCTAAATCAGTGGGTTCTCCTTCCGTTGTTTTTTTTGAGTTCTTAGGATTTTGTCTAAAGACTCTTGACAACGTAATCTGGGTATCCTTATTTCTAGAGATGAACTTTTTGACAGCATCTAATATCCATTAGATTCCTCGGGACTGGATTCTTCTCCTATGTGTCGCGAATGATACATAATGAGTTTATCTAATTTTTGAGAAGGATAGACTTATCAAAAGGGGGAAAAAAAAAATAAGTTTTTTCCTGTGGTGATGTAGTTGACCTAACCGATGATGAAGATCCTACTGATGAGGATGGAGATACTAAAATGGGTGATTTAGAAGTTTCAGTGTCTTTAGGTGAAATTCCCTCGGGAGGAAGGAAACTCAGAATCAACCTTAATGGTATAATAAGCTGTAGAAGCAATAATAGATTTGAATGAGGAGTAGGTAATTGATTATCAGTAGCATTATATGCTTGCATGATTTCCACAATTGGATCATCATGTAAAGGTGAGAAAACTAGTATGTCCAAAAGATACTTAGTGAAATCATTTGAAGAGTCAGGAGAGTTGTTTTCTGATGTAGCTGGGAAATAGTCAGGAAAATTTAAAGAGAAAGTTTTCTTAAAATCAGGAGTAGGATGGTTGGGGGAAGGCATTGTTCTATTAATAATCCAGTCATAAGTTATTTATATAATAGTATAATAGTTATGTATTATCTACCAAGGAAATTTCTTACACATACTATTCTGGAAACTGCAGTGGCACAGAGGACTTTGATGGCTAGAAAAGAAAAGTAGTTATAGTTAAGGTTTTAACCTTGTTCTCTATAACCATGGCTCTGAATACCAATCTGTAACACCCCCCTTTTACAATAAAACTACAGCGGAAGCTAATCTGGGGTATTACTTTATAGTAAAACAGTCATAATCATAGAAAACGACTCAAAAGAGACATTTTGGAAAAATTTAGTTATCATTCATTTATTCATCAGAGTTTTACAAAAAGCGGTCCAAAATCTATAGAAAACATAAAGTTAATGATAACAGTTTTAGGCCATCTTCGGGTCCATGCCACCCCATGCTAATAAATTGATTTAGTTACCTGAGATAAACATGCTAAAAAGAGTCAACACAAAGGTTGAGTAAAATTCATAGGTTTATGATAAACAATTTGAATATAAGTCATAGTGTAATAATTGTACGAGCACAATTATAATAGAAAACAGTATTAATATGTCGTATTTTATTACACTAAACTTATAGCACAAAAGATCCTAAAACAAACTGACTGGTGTATTTATACCCAAAATTGATGTGATCTATATATAGTATAGTATATAATAGTGGCCCCCGTGTATGGTAATTTCATATACCATGAAAATCAAATATAAGTGTAAACTTATCCGGATAACACACACATGAATTCGTCAATTCTGATAGATCTATCCACAATATTTCACGTTCAACGTTAAACAAATAGAACGTAAGTGATTAATGTCCCGTGATAATAAGGGACTTTTGGCATAAAGTGACTTAGATCACAAGCAGTAATATGATAGCATATATTTAGAAAATACTTATATTTATGGTTTACAGCATGTATCCCCTCACGGGTTTATGAAAACATTAAAGAGATTTAAAAGTGAGGCTATGAACTCACCTGATAGGTAGTTGTAATAAATATTCCAAAATGAAAGCTGATGACCTTATCACAATCTTAACAGGGAAAGTTGATATGAGTCAAAATGATAGTAAACAACCAATGTCCACGCAACATGAAGTAAATATGTCAAGTCTTTAGGAAGACAAAATGTCATCAATGAAAACAATGACGAACTTATCTAGATACGGTTTGCAAACTCGGTTCATCAAATCCATAAAGACTGCCGGTGCATTGGTTAATTCAAAAGGCATAACCGTAAACTCAAAATGTCTGTATCGTTTAAAACGCGGTCTTTGGAATATCATACTCATGTACTCGGAGCTGGTGATAACCCGATCGAAGATCTATCTTAGAGAAATAACGCGAACCTTGTAACTGGCCGAACAAGTCGTCGATCCTGGGGAGATTCTTGGTCGAATAAAACGTATATCAACGAATTCTAAGGGTTACAAATTTATTGAATAGGGTAATAAACGAATATCGAATCAAAGGCTAGAATATAAGGGATTTCACATATGCAAATAGACGTGGATCAAATGACATAAGAATCCTTAAAAGAAAGGATATAATATCTATTCCGATAGGAAACGCAAACAAAAGAGTCAACAAAGCGCACCAAGACAAAAGGAACACACATCGAATAATGATAAATACGAAAGATAGAATTCTTATACCAATAATCGACTTTACTCGAAAGAACCAATTAAATACTGTTAAAAAATCATTTTGAACAATAAAGAAAGTTGTTTAAAAAAAATTAAATACAAGAATCGTCTTAAATATAATCTTTATAAAGTTCATTTCAAACGTGGTTGTCATAAAATTCCAAAGACAGTTATTTAACAGTGTATCGCATCTTACCTATATAAATTACTTTAAACAAACTTTTTATAAAAATAAATTTTATCAAAACAAGCATATAAAAATATTATCAAATCTTATTCATAAAGATTATCTTAAAAAAATTTGACAGTCAATCAATTATCATATTGTTTCATAAAATTTGTTGTAAACATAGTTTCTTAAAAAAATAAAAATAAAAAATAAAGAGACATTTCCATAAAAGTGTTGTATTCGTAAAAATTATTTCAAAAATTGTTTTCCCCAAACCTTATCAAGAAATAATTCACTAGGATTTTTATAGTTCGTCCTCAATATAAAATATGTACTTCAACAAAGGAAATCGCAATACCCAGAAGGGATTGCAAATACCATAAGAACTCTAACATAATCTATTGCTTGAAGACGAAAGAAAGTATAAAGAACCATATAATCAGAATAACAGTCAAACGAACACGTACAAGTGAAATTCATGGAAAGACATTACGAACCAAAAGAAGAATGTAATGTCTCATCTATACTAATGATCAAAATAAGAACCATAGAAAAGCATAGGTACTAACATGTCGCAAACATGTTAGGAAAACTAAAGGATGTGAAAAACAAAGGAGTAAACATCCACACAAATATTTTACGAACCATTAGTGCTTGAAGAAGAATTTTGATACTTATACGAGTAATCGATGCAACGAAAGAACCAGTGAAATGCACCTATATTCAAAAAAGTAGATTCGAACAACCAATATATATCAAGACATTGGATAGGAAAGATAGGACATCTGTACTAACATAGTACGATGAAGGGATGCTAAACTTAAAGATAGGATTCCTAATAATTAATCGATCAATCGAACAAACTCAATAGCCATTTTAGTAATAAAAGGTATCCAAGATATTCATAACCGATAGGTAGAAAAGAAACTTGTTGACTACGCAACTAAGCCCAACAAAATCACTCATTAGTTAAGAGAAGAATTCTCTAACTATATACCATGCTTATCATTAACACACATAAAACAATATTTTACACTATCACATAACAAACAAACAGTGATCAATGCCATCGTGGTCACAAGTCCACGTGTGTGATGCCTTTATAATTATGTTGGCCACCACAATTATAATTGCATCCTTTCACACGTATACTCACTTCCAAAACTACACCTCTTAATAATAACGCACATATAAGCACATATACTACATTGCACATCTTAAACCACTCCAAGATAATACAGAAAGGATGCTCCATCAAAGAAATACTTACTTATATAAAGATAAAATCAAAACGACATAAAGGAACGAAAGTCTCGTAGCGCCTCCAAAATACGAAATATCTAAAAGAAATAATCAACAGCAACGTGACAAGGTAAAAGACGGAATAAACTTATGATGGGTCTCCCTTGGGTTTGACTTTTCCTTCACAAGAGTCACCCGACTCCGCGTGTCCAAGCCTATTACGAGCATTCAACAAGCGATCAACTACCCTATCTCCTTTAGTTCCATAAGAGACTCCTTCTCAATTGGCTCCTCTTTTAGATCTCTATAGTGCTTAAGTCCAATTGGGAAAATGGTTACCCAACGAAACTTCTTACGGATAAGGAGAAACATGGCTAAAATATCAAGAACATAGTGCATACCAAATAAGATAGGGGAAAACAACATAACTAAATAAAAATTAAGAAAAAGGAGATAATAAAAGCTACGAAATTAGGGGGAAACATGATAGTTATAATACCAAACACTTAAGCCTTAAAATGCATCTATATGAAGGACTCCTAGGTTATAGTCTAGGCTCAACCACCTACTTCTTTATAACCAAAGGCTCTGATACCAATCCGTTACACCCCGACTAGGCGAAAACACGAGGCGTAACATAATGGATATCATCACAACACAATGGTGTCGAAAATAAAGAGGACTAAATGAAATAGATAAACTAATGAGACACAATGTGTCATGACAATATCTAACACAAGATAAAAGAGTCTTGCATTACGATAGCAAAGTCATACCACAAGAAAACATAATCTAAAAGTCTAAACAAAATCAACAAACATCCAAGTATCAAACAATTCGAATGACATAATTAAAATCTCTAGGAGAATGACTCCGTATGCAAGCCTACAGTCTCACTAGCCACTCTTCCTAATTTCAACATCCTCAAGATGATTACTTGAAAATGATGCTTAAAATGTCAACACAAAGGTTGGTGAGATGCATAGGTTTAAGACACGAAAATCAAAGCTTATAAACAATTACTGTGATTAATGCAAACATGGCAGGACAAATGCTGTACTATCATACAAGCTAACATGAAAATGTAACCATAACGAGCATGGGAACGAAACGTGTCCCACGATCCAACAAGTATCAACACTAGGGTAGGAACGTTACCCTCGATCTATTAAAACCATCACTTCACATGGGTAAGAACATTACCCCCGATCCAATATCACAACAAATGGGTAGGAACGTTACCCTCGATCCCAATACACATAAGCATTTAGCACGTGTCATACAATAGCCAAGTAAAGTCCATACACTTTAAAAAACACATAATCACAGTAATTAGAACATTTCAAATCCATTTACATCATTTCCATACCAATTTAAAAGCAATGTAAAAAGAGGGACTATGAAACTCACCTAAATACTCAAACGCAGCTTCAAAATCTCAACACACAACTATACAAATAAATAAACACGGTTATACGCGACCAAGCTAAAAGCTCTAGTCCATGTAACATAAATATGATGGATGTCTAAGGGTTCAAATAACCATTATGGGTCACCCCGACACCATGCCCAACCTTAACTATCTCATTAACACTTTACACTAGCTACTTATAATTAAATCAGAATTGCAGAATTTTAGTGTCTCTTTACGTACTCAAAACCCTTACTAAATGACCTTTATAATTTATACCAAAAATCACCCATGTTAATTGATGAGTATATTAACTTTCTTGTGATTATCAAGTATTACTTACATGTGTAACTAACTCAAATAAAATCAAACTTCAAAACTGTCCTAATTCGGATCTGATTGTACACCAAAATATATCACTCTAACTACCATACTTAGACATTCTTTTAGAGGCTAATTTTTACAGGATTATCAATATACATATGGAAATTAACTACCGTATAAGGGCTAATCTTAATTCCACTTTTAAGTTAGGGTTTCACCTTCCCAAACATGACCCGTAAATCAGACGGTCATTATTTACTGTATTTGACTAAACTTTTTAGAGTTAACTAACATTTGAATGCTTCCTGACCTTGAAAACCTTCGAGGAGCCCAGATTTCAAGGAAAGTAGACCCTCTTTGCTAATTATAGACTCAAAAACACATGTCAATAACGTTTTTTATCATCTAGAAATCGGTCGATGAACCTGACCTAAAATTCTGCTCTACCCTAATTTCCAAGTTTTAAAAAAAACGCAAATCTAAAACCAAACCAATTGCAATGAACCAATGACCCTAATCAATCCCTAATCACTCTAGCATCATTAAAATATCAATTAATGATTCAGTATTTTAAGAAGACCTAGAATCCACCATCATTAGTATTATATTGCCATGCCATTATTTAAACTAAGGTGAACAACACTTACCATATGATTTAGGCACCAAACAACACTCTTGAATGGACTCTTGGATCTTGTAGTGAAAATGGATTCTTCTTAGGTTTTGGGGCTGAGTTTTGGACGGCACAAGGGGGAGGGAAGGAAGAAAATTATGAGCTAGGTTTTGTTAATACTTATCTTAATGTATTCTTATCCCCAATCTTTATAATTTGGACTCTAGATAAACCCCCTAAAACCCAACAAAACCGATCGGCCGAACCCCATATAATTATATCTTTGATATTTTTTTATTAATTTATAAATGAACTAATTTACTTCAATACCTTAGTTTTTTATAAAAACCTAAGCTAATTTGGTTAAACCCTTTTTACTTAAATGCTACCTTACAATCTTTTCTATATATAACTTTTCATTTCAACCAAACCGACTTTCTATTTTTTAGAAAGTTTGCTACAACTTATTATTTCTCTCACATTATCACAAATACGCTTCCTTTCCAATAACTTACAACTCTCATAAACGCTTAACTCCTTAAAAAACCAGAATTGATGTAGCAATGCATGCACCACGTCTTTTCATTTCATTATCACCACACTTGAACAAATGAATACATAGACACCAAACTCATATGCACACAAAATAAGATAATCATTTACCTCTAAAATGACATCATGCACATACGTAAACCACTTTAACCTACATAATGAACACATCACACGCAAGAAACATACAAAATGGATACTTAGCCATTTCTTAAGGAATAAACTAACCTGCTCAAATCACGGTTGTCATAAGAATGCATACCATGGATAGATTGATGAAGACGTAGTGAACCACATTGCTAAGGTACTTGAAATAATTGATTTAATCTACATTCCTGGTGTGGATTCCCATCAACTACGAATGAAAATCTTTCCTCTCTCGCTGGCGGATGACGCAAGATAATGGTGGATAAACGAGGGAGAAGGAAAAATCACCGTTTGGGAAGAACTTGTTGATAAATTTTTCTATAAATTTTATCTCGAATCATGCGATGGAGAAGAAGAAATATTGGACGAAGGAGACAACTGGGGAATTGATCCACTTGAATTCATATCATGAATAAATTCATCATTTGATAAACATATGAAAATAGATAGAAGAACTAAAAAAGTATTGTTCCATGCTTAGATGAATGGGAGTTGGAATAAGAGACGAATGGATGACAACATCTTGAGTAATAACAATACTACTACTGACTCGTTCTTCAAACCTTATCTGATAACACATGGAAAGTCCGACACCGAAAAGGAAGATGAATAAAGTTAGACAAAGCACAAATATAGCAATACATCCAAATCTATTAATGAGCAACCTGACAAAAGAATATGCAAAGAAGAAAAGTTTAAAGCTATTCAGTACTCGCTTGGACCCAACGAAGAATATATTGCTATAAGAAGATGTGAATATGATGTTTGGGAGAGAAAAGATGATAATATGTCCAAAATCTACCAAGATATTTTTCAAAAAAAGGATAACGGATGGAAGGTGACGCACACCAAATAGCTATGAAGAAAAGTCTAACTTAAAGACTTCACTGTAAACAAAAGTGCTTCCCGGGAGACAACCCAAAATGTTATTTAATGTTATCGAGTCTGTCTTTCCAGACATCAATACGGCGTATCCGCTCCATACCTTACGGCGTATTGATTGTCTGGACGTTATCAGTCTTTACTTTTTATGCACTTTAAAAACATTATTGTCAGTTCTGGCAATATGGCGTATTCATCCAAATGATACAGCGTATTCACCAGACTGACTCGTATTTAGTTTGTTTAGTTTAGTTTAAATTAACCGCAGGTACCAAAAATAGGAACACACGTTTTTCCTATTATTTGCACAGGACCTCAATGAAAGAAATATCAACGAATATTGGTGGAAAATTTACAAATATGGAGATCTTGAAGTGTTGGAGTCTTGAAACTTTAAGGCGACTGTTCAACACGAATTCTTGCTCAATAAACTCAACATGGAGAATCTACCGAGCAAACTATTTGGGGAGTTTCTCATTCTAGTCCTTTTTAATTCCCGTATTTAATGTTTTATCTATACAACGAGGACGTTGTATAATTCAAGTGGGGGGATGGGAATTAGAATGTTTACTTGTCTTATTTTTCATACTAAAATGCTTAAATTACGCTTAAATTTAAAAAAGTTTCAAGCATACTTTTGTGAAATTACTTGATACATAACCCGCACACAATAACCTTTGTTAGATATTGTGAGGATTTAACCTTATCCGTTTTTAAACGTTTACCAAAATTCCACAAAATATAAGTGTGCCGGTGATGTAGTAGACTTTAGAACTTGGCTTGGTATATAACTCGAGACCGCAGTGATGAGTACTATAGATTTAGATGGAGTAACTTGTTTAAATTAGTAAATTTTAGGATTACACCCAAAACGCCTTTACATGTTGTTTTATTAACTAACTACACTGGTTAGTTAACCCCCGTATAAACCCTTTGTTTACTCTCACTTTAAGAGTAAGATACCCCTAGAACAACCCGTAGAGCTAATCCTTTAGGAAATTCACCAATTATTTATTTCGTTACACCTTTACACCTTAGTCTATCCTGTTAGATTAAGTTTATTTTACAGTTGCTATTTGCTTAATGTGTAAAGTTTGTATTTCCCGAGTCTTGTGTCAATTTTGGTACAGTTGGAAGAATTTGCACATCGCAAATAGGAATGTATAAAGCAGTCAAAACTCATGTATTTTTACTACCAACGTAATTAATGGTACGTTCAAAGAATGAAGAATTACCAAAAGAATTATCTGGAATTATTATGATCGTGAAGATGGTGAAATTACATCGAGTTTCGTAGTATAGTGTTAGCAAAAAAATAATAAATAAATAAAAAAAAACAAATTTGAAAAAAAAGAAAAAAAGAAAAAGTTAGAAAAATCGCAACAAAAAAGAGAAGGAAAGTTTGAAGATAATCGTTTCGCAACTACCGAAGGAATTACACGAAGGATCGATTATTCGTTGATACAAATAAATGATATAGAGTATTATATAAATTGGAAGATATCATCACTTGCCTTGTAAAGTATGTAAAGTATGGGATGATTGGGAAGTTGACCGTTACGGGAACGCCAACTTGGGTTGTTGTTTTTGATCTATGATCAAGATGTTGTAAATAGTTGTATTTTTATCATGGTAACGGTCGGGAAAAAGTGTCTAGCAACTTGTATTTTAGACTTAATCTATTTGTTTCGTAAATTTTAACACCATTTTATTTCCTTTTCCTAATCATTAACCATGAGTTTTACGTGAATGAGGATGTGATAGAGCGTGCATGTCTATTTTGTCGTTACGGCCATATATGCATGTCTCAGCTGCCTTGTTGGTTTATTACTATTGGTGAAACTTAGAAGATCCATATCCTATATTATTCTTCATCCTAACCGTTGGTTAAACTCGAATGAGGATGTGATCAAACACACATGTCTATTCTGTCGTTACGGCCATGTATGTGTGCTTCAGTTGCCTTGTTGGTGTGGTACTTTTGGTGAAAGATTATAGAATGATCAACCTAAGCCTTATCTTACAAACTTATATTTACCTTTATAAACTTGTTACTCCTTAGCTTTAGCGGTGGAGTTGTGTATCCTTGCCAAACCTATGATAGAATACTCATCATGACCTAGCAATTTAGCGAATTAGTTACATGTTACCACATAGATTAGTTGAGTGATTTGAGTGTTTTCATCTTCCTATTTCGTGAGGTATTTGGTTGTGTACTTGTAATAGATCAAATAAATGCTTAACGGAAAATATCCTTAGGGATACATTTTTAAAAACTTCTAAAGGCTACTTGAGGACAAGTAGGATTCAAGTGGGGGGATATTTGATGACATCAAATAACATCTATTTTATAGCATCATTTATCCCATGTAATTAATCTATTTTGTATAATTATTGCAAAGAATTGTTACTTAATCGTTTGTATTTAAGAATTGCAGTAATTACAGAGTACTTGGTGAATATTAGCAAAAGGCGTACATTTTAGAGCTTAAACGAAGATATTTTTAAGATTACTATTCTGATAACCAATATGCCGTATCCATCAAGGAAGATACGACGTATCTATGCCTACACTCACCAAAGACCACGAAGGACCCATGATCAATACACCGTATCCGGTGAAGACCAATACGCCGCATTGGAGATATAACATGTGAATATTATGGAAGATATCAAACATGGTCCCTACTCTAAGAAAACCCCAATACGCTATATCCAACAGATTGGATACGCCGTATCGACACCGACTCCAGACCATATAAATAGAAAAATCAAAAATGAGTTTTAGGTGTGGTAAATCATATTCTCGATTCTTAAACCACAAAAGTCAATTTTTAGAGGAGAAAAAGAGCATAAGAGGTCTTGCAACGCGTTCCAATCCAAAGAGATAACTTGTAATTTCTTATACTTTTGTAATCGTTTCATTTTTGGTATCATTCGTTAACTCGGTTAGTTTACCTTGGCTAAGACATTACTCTTGTATTAATTATGATGTTTGAAGGCTAATACCTTCGGGTATTAGCCATTATTATGAAGATCTAAATGTTTGGTTTTATTTATATCTCAATTTCTTAATTTATCGTTGTATGCTTGTTTATGTTTATCAATTTATACTTGTTTACATGCTTTTGTATGCGACCTATCATTCAACTGGATCTAGTGATATGGACCAAGTAATCTAGATGCTAGGATAGATCTCTATATAGTAATTTATACATCTAGAATCATAGGATCACAAATATTGTCCTGCTAAATCCGTGTTAGGATACGGCTTAACTAGATATCGGATATTGCCTTTAGTTTATTGAACAAGTTAACTAGCAGGTGAACCTAGATAATTCAACAAATAACATTCTGATTCCATTGGATAGTTAGACAAGTGGACTACTAGTGTATAAATTGCCGTTAAGCACTAAGTGGGTAAAGTCTCTATGAGCTAGGGTTTAACAAGATCACCATTGCTTTAATCCCTAAAATAGATTATAATCAACAAATAAATATGCTTTATGCGGATGCTTTAATTATGACATAATTAATGTGTCTAGGTCTTAGGATGAAGTCCCGCCTATGTCTAAGAATGATATGCCACCTCGAGATAAGTAATCATTGCACTGAATAAACAAACCAACTTCTAATCGGATTAATGATGGCTAATACAGTTTTCTATCATTAGGCTTGACCGCTCTTTTATCTTCTGTTAATTTTCTTGCATAGGTTAAAGTGTCTTGAATTGATTGTAGTCACCACTAAACCTGTGCCAGTCTCTCAGGCTGAAAACCCCCCTTTTACCTGTTAGAATTAGGATTAAAACTAACATAGGATTAGAATAGGTTTGACTTAGATTAGATAACCAAAATATTAATAAATTAAGATATTTAACCTCGCCTCAAGTGTTCAACACCCTACTTACCACGAATCTACCACCTACCGGGTACACTGCCTAGTAAAGTGTTATTTTTGGTTAAGTCGGCAATATATAAATTTAAAACTTGAATCATAAAATTATACACCACACAATGACACATGAGTGATAGTCTCTTTAGGCACTTGTTGCTTTCTTGCATGCTCAATCTTGATTTTTTGGATTTCTTTAATACTCTTCTAAGGCGCATATTGCTGCTTGAGTCTCTCTACAATCTTAGCTGGAACAGAGTGTTCCTTAATGATGTCAGCCGAGTATTTCTGAATCACCTTATGCAAAGCATCGTCTAGACTTGATTCAAGGTACTCTTTTACAGCATTTGGAACTTCAGATTTGATTGCTGAAATAATTGTTGTAGAGTTCTCAACACTTTTGAGCTCTTTTACATCTTTCTCCAAATCAGTAATTCTTTGATGGATAGCAGAGATGGTTTTAGATTCAAGAACTTCAATGGTTGAGGTTGTAGCTTTTGTGTTTGTTGGTGTTGGGATTGGTGTTATTTGTTGAAGTGCAGGGCAGAGAGAGGAAATGAGTAATGAAATAGTTGGTGCTAGAGCAATTGTGACTGTTTTAGATGGATGGAAAATAGTGTGTTCAGGGATTACAGAGACTGGGATGGTAAGAAGTGGTGAAGTAAGTGGAACTTCATGTTGAACATTGATGTCCAGCATAAAAACCACTTCTGTTTCAGTAGAATGAAGATTCTCGAGGTTGAGGAATGCATTAGTATAGGTGAATGAAACAGAGTGACTTGAACTTAATGGAGGTACCTCAGTAGTTGTATTATGTATGGAAGGAGTCATAGTAGTTGTTGCTTATTTAACATACTGACCTTGAATAATTGCCATTTCTGGACCACCTTCTTCCTGTATGCCCGCTGTTTGTTCTTGTGTCTGCTCAACCTATACATGTGCAACATCTGTCATATCTGCATCCTCTTTGCCTTCATTATCTTGCTCAGCATCTGTCAATCGAACATTGACATCACCATACAACTCTTTGTCAATCCTATCATACTCTTCTTCATCAACATTATTAGATTCATCATTCGTTTCATCATCAGTTGGTACATAGTTTGGAGGAGTATGTACAAACTTATTATCATACTCTTCTTCATCATCATTTGTCTCATGATTCTCAGAATCAGTTTGTTCATCATCAGCTTGTTGAGGATCATCATCAATATCTTAAACATCTTCATCATCACTTTATACATTGGCTTCATCACCACTATCACCTCATGATTCATACTCACTTTCAGAAGAATCATCTTTGGACACATCGGGAACCCTTGGTTTTAACCTAGTTCCTTTATTTGTGTTAACAGATTTGCCTTTTGGCTCATCAAGAACCCCTAGTTTAGAACCAGTTCCATTACCTGAGCCGCCTGCTTGATGAATGCTTGTTTCATGTTTACTTCTTTTTATGACATTCTTTAACTAAGCTGCTTCAAGTGCAGCAACATCAGAAAGCAGGTTGATGCCTTTGCTTTTATCAGTTGTTGTTGGTGTCTTCTTCTTTGACGCAGTCACACCAGGAGTATCTCTGAAGACAACACCAGCTGGCTATTTTCTAGAAGGCTTATGGAAGGACACAACTTTCTTAGCAGGTTTAGGTTCTTCCCCTTTTATTGTGACAAGAGTTCTCTTCTTCGAAGGAGAAGCAGGTTTCTTGAACCTTCTTGATTTCTTGGGAGTTGCAGCTCCAGTAGCATATGCAAGATAAGTCTTGTAGACACAAGAATTCCGCATCTTTTGATTAGTCATTACTTCCGGAAGTAGTGCTTCATATACTTGAAAGTATTTAGATTTGGATACAAATCTCATAGTACATAAAACATAGTCATCCTGAGTAGTATGCATGAACAATCTGTTCCTCATGGAGATTGTTTTATCTTTGGTGATGAAATGGTAGATGTCAGCCTTTGTGAATCTGGAATAATGCATTTTTCTTGTTTCTTTATGTATCTGTTGTCAATTTGGAATACAAAGTCTTCCTAAAGTAGTTCAACAAAGTCAACATTCTTTTTTTGTACATTCCCCAAAGAATTTGAGCTCTTGACAAACGCATCTTGTCAAGACCAGTGATTTTCCTAGATAACCACTTATTGATGATGGAATCAAAGGTTCTCTACGATTGGTGCATCTGATCAACTACCACATCAGTGATTGATTTAATGTTTCCTTTATGGCCAAGTTCCTTGATGAAGGAGATAATTTCTTCATCTGACAGAAGTTCATCAAAGTCTTGATTCAGAAGTCTAGGACAGATCTGGAAGATCTCTCTGAACACTTCCATATTAAGAGTGAACCTTTTCTTGTCAGTCTTGAACCGGTAAGATGAATCATGCTTGTTGATGGTAAACCAAAATGGATGCATATATATCTCTGGAACGTCTGCAGTGATAAGGAAAGCAGGATAGCAAGTAGTGAGTACAAGAGCATCCAAGACAACTTGATAGGTGGGTTCTTTCTAAGTCTTTACAGGATCAATTCTCAGGTTGAATTTGCTGATCTTGACTCGTTTCTCATGTGGTACCAAGGCATTGTCAAGAGCAACTTGTTGAGTGGCAGTAGTAGTCATGGTTCTGCTAAGATTTGTCAAATACAGTTTATATACAAACAAACAGATATGTACTTTACTGAGTGACAATTTGGTTCATGAAGATTGATTTTAGATGCAAGTTGTGAATTCTAACTAGGGATTAGGCACGCACAATTAGGCATTTAATTATAACATAGGAAAATAAACAACAATCAGAGAGACAATACGGATTGATAACAAGCTAACTATTGGTCTTCTATAGGCACCTAAGCATCTAGATTGATTACTAAGGAAAGATTACCCTAAATAAATCACATTGTGAAGTTTTAAAAAATAAATCACATAGATTTAATTTTTAAGTATATTTCGACTTGATATAAGCTTAGAGTGTAATTTGCCCATTAAAGATGTATAATTTGTCTTGTTATTGTGTATTATTTATGCAATGTTACTTATTGTGTATAATTCGCCTATTGATAAAACCATGTATATTTCGCCTAGTGTTGACGTATAATTCGCCTAGAGAAAAACAAGCATAGTTCGCATAGAGTTAACGTATACTTCGCTTAGCTAAAACCAAGTATAGTTCGCCTAGTTTTAACGTTACTTCGCCCAATTTAATGTTGGTATAATTCACCCAGTACAAACGTACGTATAATTTGCCAAGCACAATCCATGGTATAGTTCGCCTAGTGTAACATTGGTATAATTCGCCTAAGCATGCTTACTTCGCCTAGGCAAAAAAATTTAGGCAAACACAAACATCAATTTTAAGCATCTAAATCATTCTCATATGAACCCTTAACACCCAAGTATCTTAAGTTGTGATGTTTAATCTTGATTAAGCAGCCACAAACACTCACAAATGATCAATATAACTCTTTTAAACACAAACCCATAAACTTAGTCAAGTTCTTCTCACGTATACCCTAATTTCGACCCAATAGATCAAGACAAACATATTCAAATGATATCCCCATTAAAAACTGTTTTAACCTAGTGTTCGATACCCTTAAGTGATCAAAACCCCTTAATCAATTTAAAGATTGACACACTTTTTATGTTGAAGAACATTAAACGTATTTTTTGTGTTTTTCGAGCAAAACAAGTGTTTTAGGCAGATTTCTTTTGATTAGAAGATGTTAAGGGTTAAACAAACAAGTTTCTAGTTTACCTTGAGGATTGAAAATCGGAAAATCTTGGTGTTCTTGGTTGGTTCAATTACAAACAGAGGGAAAGGGTATGTTTGTGTGTGACGAGTGATATAACATCGGGGGGGGGGGGGAGGGGGGGGGGGGGGGGGGATATGGGGGGTATTTTTTTTGTTTGAAAAAAAAAAAAAAAAAAAACTTTTTAGGGTTTTTGTCACAAAAAATTTTTGGCCCCCCCCTAAGGGGTTTATTTTACTACTTTGCCTTTTTTTTTTAAGGTTTTGTCAAAAATGCCCCCTAAGGTTTATACTACTTTGCCTTTTCCATTAATACTTTCCTAAAACAAAGGATAAGATATATTTTTGGCATAAATAGACCCTAAAGGTTTATCAAACTTGTCTAAGCCTTCTAATTTGTTATTTAGTCCCTAAAGGCATAAACACATAACATATAAAACTCAAATAAGCTAAATTTAATCAACTCTCCTTTAAATGTTAATCCGTTATTGTTTAAAACCTTTTTTCGTTTATCACATGATGATTTTTGAAGAAAATTATCTGACATTTTCTCCCCCTCAAATAATGTCCCATTTTCTATTTAAAGAGATGTAGACATTGTTTGAGTGGTCAAATGCCTATACAAATCATTTTCTGATGAAACTGTGAGAGGATTAAGTTCATTTTAAAATCAACACCATAAAAATTAGATTTCTCTTATTTTTACAAATAAATGCACTTACACGTACATTAATTTGTATAAAGGAAGCACGGGTTGTGTTGCAAAGTAAACATAAGCCTTTGTATGAATATAAAGTAATTCATACCTGAGAAAAATTAATTTCCCATTGTGTGGTCAAGTTTTCTTTTTGATGAAATACTTGCTTTTAAGTTGATGATCGGGTTGCTATCTGAAATAATAGCAAGCCATATGACATGTTTTAAAACATTTTGAACTTCTACTCGAAATTCATTTACAGCCTCGTATCATTATTGAATGATATTTCTAAGGCCGTAAATGTTATTGATTTTCTGAAGACATGTCATGAAAAACCTATTTTTTATTTTTCTAATTATTTATTTTTCTATTTTCTTTTCTAGTTTTATATTTTTATATCTTGTTTTTGAAAAATTTATATAAAATGAAAAATCTTTTTGGGTTTTTATATTTTCTTATATACATATGATACACAAGATACACCACGAGTTGCCACCATTACTCGTCCTCTTCCTCTGCCAGACTCTTTAGCGTTTCAGGAGACAAGCTTTTCATACGAAGCTTTTCGATCAAGAATTCGAATCTTTCTCACGGTAAAGGTTTGGTGAAAATATCTACCAGTTGATATTCGGTCCGAACAAAGTATAGTTTCACTATTCCATTCTCCACTTGCTCCTTTATGAAGTGGTATCGTACATCAATATGCTTGGCTCTAGAGTGTTGAACGTTGTTGCATCTTAAAGCAATAGCACTTTTGTTGTAGCAATACAGAGGAATCGTATTGAATTGAAACCCATAGTCTGTTAGCTGTGATCGCATCCAAAGGATTTGAGCACAACATCCAGATTAGGCAATATATTCAGCCTTTGTACTCGAGATCGCAATGCTCTTTTGCTTCTTGGATGACCAACTAACAAGTTTATCACCTAAGAATTGAGCGCTTCCTGGTGTACTACGTTAGTGTCTTAACACCCTACATGATCTACGTTTAAATATGCTGTTAGTGAAATACTGGTATCCTTCGAGTACCAGAGACCCAAGTGAATGGTTCCCTTTAGGTATCGAAAGATCCGTTTAACTGCATGTAAGTTCTTTTCGGTAGGCTTTGCCTGATATTAGGCACATAAGCAGACTACATAAATAAGGTCGGGTCTACTGGATGTCAGATACATGAGGGATCCAATCATACCACGATAATGTGTAGCATTAACTGGTGTCCCCTATAGATCTACATCTAGTTTATTCTTTTTCACCATAATCGTGTCTATAGAATTACTAGTTAGCATACCATATCTTTTAATAATTTCAGAAGCATATTTTGATTGGTTTATGAAGATGCCTTTAGGACTTTGAGAAATTTTTAATCCTAAAAAGAATGACATTTGCCCCATCATTGACATCTTGAACTTAGTGGTCATAAGATTAGCAAACTCATCACACAAAGCAGTATTGGTTGATGCAAATATTATATCGTCGACATAAATTTGTACCAGTAATAAGTAGTTTCCTGCTTTCCTTACGAAGAGTGTTAGATCGACTACACCTTTAGAGAAATGTTGTGAGATGAGGAAACTTGATAGCATATCGTACCATGCACGTGGTGCTTGTTTGAGACTGTAAAGGGCCTTTTTGAGCTTGTGCACATGTGATGGGTTGTCTCGATCAATAAATACTTCTGGTTGGGATACGTAGACCTCTTCTTTGAGCTCGCCATTTAGAAATCCGTTTTGACGTCCATCTGGTAGATCATCATATTCTTGTTGGCGGCATTTGCTATGAAGATACGTATGGCATCTATTCTTGTAAACGGTGCAAATGATTCCTCAAAGTTAATTCCCTCCTCCTGCCTTAATCCTTGAGCAACCAATCAAGCCTTGTTCTTGAGTACCCCGCCAAATTCGTTTGTCTTGACCTTGAAGATCCACTTCAATTTGATCAACATTACTTTATCTGGACAAGGCACTAATTCCCAAATTTGTAGTCTTTTAAATTCATGAATTTCTTTTTGCATAGCTTCTTTGAAGTTCTTTGGTTCTACAGAAGTTAGGAAGGCATCAAAGTAACACAGAAGTTAGGAAGTTAGGAAGGCATAGCTTCTTTGAAGTTCTTTGGTTCTACAGAAGTTAGAAAGGCATCAAAGTAACACCACATGACATCAGTTTCGATTTGCATTCTAGTAGAGACTAGTCGAGACGGGTTACCAATCACATTTGCTAATGGATGATCCTTAGTCCATTTACCAATCTGTTCTAATGGAGAGTAAGAGGATTTCACATTTGACAACGATTCTTGTAAAGTAGAAACATCATGAAGAGGTTCATGACATGGATCGTCAAAGTGTGCATTTGGTATCGGTTCTTCAACACCTTATGAGATGATTGAGGATTGTTGTTGTTGGTTAGTTGATGAAGTACTTGATGAAGGTGCATCTTGATAAATGGTTGTTGATGAAGGTGTAGCAGCTATTTCAACAGCTCTTGGTACACCAGCTACTGGAACTAGAGAAACAGCACTTGATGGAGTATTGAAGTATTCATTGAACATGGGTTAGAACAATGACACCACTCATTTCTCGTTGGTGGATTAAAAGGTTGTTGAGGAACAGGTTTTGGTACGAGTCCTAAACTGGATGTTGCAGGAGTCATTGGTTGAAGCCCGGGTCCTGAACTGAATTATTCAGAAGCTGTCGCTGCCATCTCATAACGTTACATGATTTGTTTCCATGATTTTTCGGGTTCTCCTGTTGTAGATTCTGAAATCTTTCTTTGCGGATGCGTAACCAACAAAAATACCAATATCGGCCTTTGCGTTTATTTTACCCAAATCTTCATTATCATTGGTCGGATAACAGAGTGAACCAAAGACATGAAGAAAGGATAAATCTGGCTTCTTGTCGTACATCAACTCATATGGAGTTTTGTTGTATCAGAGATGCACCAGGGAACGGTTTTGGGTATAACAAGCTGTATTGATTGCTCTGGCCTACAGAAATAATAAAGCTTTTAAAAATATCAACATTGTACGAGCAGCTTCTACTAGAGTCTGGTTTTGTCTTTCGACAACACTGTTCTGTTGAGGAGTGCGAGCAACAGATGTTTGATGCGAGATACCAACATTTTCATAAAATTCACAAAGAGTCTGATTGACAAATTCAGTTCCATTATCTGTTCTAACATTACGGACTGTGGCATTCAAACGAACTTGAATACTTTTGATGAATTTGATGATAGCGTCAGGAGCTTCATCCTTTGATCTCAGAAATTTAACCCAAGTAAATCGTAAGTAATCATCAACAATTACCAAGATGTACTTTTCCCATTAATGCTCTCCAGACGCATCAGGCCACAAAGATCCATATGCAGAAGATAGAGTTTCTCTTGGTTAGTGTCTTTAACTTTGGGTTGGTGTGAGGATTTCTTGCTTTTTCCTAATGCACATGCTGAACACAAATGATCTTTCTTAAATTTAAGCTTTAGAATGCCTCGTGCAAGACTGTCTTTGGCTAGCTTATTTAGAGTACCGAAGTTGAGATGAGATAACTAACGGTGCCATAACCAACTCTTAGTCTTTAAAGCTTTTGATAGTAGACAGATCGAAGAAGTTTTTAGCATGTTATCAAGAGAAATTGTGTACAAGTTTGTGTCTCTGGATCATGAAAGTAGATCAACACCGTCTAAATACCAAATAAAACAAGTGTTTTTCTAAAAAGCAACTTCAAGATTTGAGTCACATAATTATCTAACAGAAAACAAGTTGTGTCTGAGTCCTTTAACATAATATACCCTTGAGATAGTTACATTGCCCAGCTGATAGTCACCATAGCCCATAATCTTTGCAATCTAGTCGTTTCTGAATCTTACAGTTCCCAGAAATTTACTGACGAAGTTCATGAGCTGAGAGCGGTTTCTTGTCATATGTTTTAAGCATCCGGAGTCCAGATTCTAGAAAAAATCTGGATAACCTGTCATTGACAAGAGAAGAAGAAGATGGAACATTTGTAGCATTGGATCCTCAAGAATGATTGGGTTCTGAGTTATTAGCAATCTAAGATTCTGGTGGTAGACTGTTCAGAAACTTTGTATTCACTTGAACTGGTCTCATTGACATGTTGATAATGTTCATGTTATTGATTAGTTGAGCAAATCGCCAGTAGTACTGATACAGTGTTTCACCCTTCACAAATGAAAACTTATCAAACTCGTCATACAATTTACATTTCTTTTCTTGTAATGACAATTTATTGCCTTGCATAAGAAGCTTAACTCTATCCCATATCTCTTTGGAAACTTTATGATGATTGACAATGGCATACACATCCGGTGGAAGATCTTGAAGAACGATGTTGGTAGCTTTAAGATCACAGTCAGCTAGGAGTTTCTCTGCAACTGAAAGTTCTTCATACTTCTTTGTCCTAGTGGTACCATTCTCTTCAATAATAGTAGGCCATACAAGTGGACCATTTAGTACTGAGTTAAGAATCCTTCTCCCGTTCTCCCTATTCTCTATGTATAGTTTCATACGACTCTTCCAAGAAACATACATAGATTTTTCCAACATGGGAGAACGGTTGTCCACACCGAAAATGATCATGAATTTTGCTAAAGTTGTCATTTTGAATTGATTGATTAAATGAGAAAAAGATAACATTTGATCATTCAGTGATTAGAGGTTCTTGTGTTAAAGTGATGTTTGTTTAAGTGATGAAGTAATAGAATTACACAGGATTTTACAATTCTTGATAAAACCAAGAAAAAAAGTTAATCTTTCACGGGATTTTACAAATTAAAGAAATAACCGTATAATTAACCTAATAGAAATGGTATAATTCACCCAAGAGAAATGGTATAATTCTCCCAATGGAAAACTGGTATACTTCTCCCAAGCAAATGGTATACTTCTCCTAAGGAAATGGTATACTTCTCCAAAGCAAATGGTATACTTCTCCAAAGCAAATGGTATACTTCTCCTAAGCAAATGGTATACTTCTCCTAAGCAAGTAGTATGCTTCTCCCAAGCAAATTGGTATACTTCTCCCAATGGAAAACTGGTATAATTCGCCTAATGGAAAAGTTGTATAATTCGCCTAATATAAAGAAGAGGTATAATTCGCCTAAGCCAATGGTATAAATCGCCTATGTATAATTCACCGGAGACACGTATAAATCGCCTATGTATAATTCACTTGAGACACGTATAAATCGCCTATGTATAATTCGCCTAAAGGAGTTCGAAACTCAAAAATTTCAAAACACTTAAAGACTCACTTTTTGATGTTTTTACTTGATTTTTCTTGTATAACTTACTATCCTAAGCGTATTAGAACCTTAAAAACACAAACTTTATGGTTTTTAACACAAAAAATTTAAAATCAAGATTCTTAGTACAAAACCTTTTTGAACACAAAAAACCTAAAAAAAATAAAATTTGACGTGTTTTCAAAGCTTTTCTTATACAACTAACTTATACTAGGATAAAATAAGAAGAAAAATGAAAGCTTTATGGTTTTAAACACACAAAAGAGTGAAAACTCTTTGTTGAGTTCGAACCAAATGACGCCAAGAAAAAAAGAACAAAAAAACACACACAAGACCATCTAAATCATCCCATGGCTCTTGATACCAATTGTAGAATATGTGATATATCTAACTAATATAAGAAACTAGAGAGAGAAAGGAATAAGAGGAAGGTTTCTAGTGAGAGAAAGTAAAGGGAGAATATTAGATTGAGCTATGTGAGAAATGAAACCAACCAACACCCTCTACAAGCTATGAAGATGTTATTTTTACATCATATAGGCCGGTTGGGCCTTAGCTTTCATAGGATTTCCATGGGCTTTGGTCTAACTAGCTTACTAATGTTCTAAAAACTATATAAGACCTACGAGCTACGTATTTTATGTGTGACTGAGTGTTTTATC